>CBVK0100485350.1:0-18634 GCA_900067695.1 Picea abies
CTTTGTTCTGTTTTTAGTAAATTCATATCCATTATGTAAGTATTCAAATTGTTATTTATTTCAACATTATTTTTCCGTAATTCTGTTAAAACTTTGTTGATACACAAGGAAATATGATTTTCAAGTTTAAAAGTTAAAACACTTCACATGTAAACTAGTTTATTGCAAGCAGCAAACTATCCAAACTCTGTTTAAAGTTGTTGCCAAAAGTCATCTGAGTTCATGAAAAAGAGGAACAAAAACAAAAAAATTGTAAAATAGCAATGTCACCAAATAGCAGCATTGCTTTTTCTGTTATTAAAGTTTGTATGACATATCCAGTAAATTCTTCACAGAATTTATTTAGCATTTTGATATTGATGCTTTTGGATGCAGTATAAGTTGCATTCAGATATTTTGGCCACAACCGAGCAATTGAGACATTGCTTCAGGTTTAAAATGATTTTGAAACTTCCTGCAGCTTTCTTTACTCAAAATCATCAACTAATTCTGTAAGTTGCAACTATAAGTATTTATTTAGTGATCACATGCACTCTACTGATTTTTCAACGTCGGTTGATTTGGAATTTTCGACTTCCACTAAATTTCAATCAAGCTTAATCCTGCAGATAGATTCCACAGGTTCAGGTCCATAAGGAGTGCAATTACCTAGCCCCGAGGTTTAGCTCAAGCGGTCCTGAGCCAGACGTGAGATCTCTCCCCCAAAGTTGGGGAGGTCACAGGTTTGACTCTCTTGATCCCCCTCTCCCCCAAAGTTGGGGAGGTCACAGGTTTGACTCTCTTGATCCCCTTGGGGTTAGGCTCCACAACCGGGGTCGACAGCTTACCCCGTTTACCATCCATGGATCATGGGAAAGTACTGAGGGTTTTCCATGAGATTTTCCCTGAAAAAAAACAAGCGCAATTGCCTATGAAGACTCACTCTAGCTATGGTTCCTGTGGGTTCCCTTAACCAAGGCACTGCCTGTAAGTCATCTGCTCATTCTTCAATTATTTACTCAATGTCATCAGGTAATTCTGTAGCCTTCCCCAATGATTGTTAGCTATTAATAGTATGTCCTGCTTAGGTCTCCCATATTTTTTCAGCAATAGAATAAAATCACTAACCGGTCAGAAAATAAAATGTTACAACATGTAGTTATCTCATCAAGCTATGGATCTACATTTAGATGAGAATGCCAGTTACATAAAAACACAAAATCTGTTTATCCAGAAAATCCAACAGGCCAATACATTTGATAAATTAGAAAAATACCTGTGTTAAGTTTGTTGCATCGGCAATAACAAAGGGCACGTTTACAAATTTAGCCAACGTTTTTGCAAGCAATGTCTTCCCTGCTCTTGCACAGTAAATCAGTTATGAGATTAATAATCTAACAAAAAGGTAACACCTGTTTATCTGGTAATCCAGCAAAATTGCTATCCTGTATCAATTATGATTTATTTGTAAAAATGCAGTCAGACTCAATTATACAAGCAGAGACAAAAAGAGAAAAAATAATACCACAGCCAGTAGGACCCACGATAAGAATATTGCTTTTCTCCAGTTCCACCATATCACCGTCATCAATATCCTCCTCTAGCTGACAAGCATCTGACCTTGAATTTAGAATTAGTGCACGAGTTAGTTATTACCACTGTCATGAGCACAAATCTCAAAACCGACACAGAGTGAAAGGGCATTTGGCAACTATAAATATGAAAGATACTGGACACAAACACCTGACATGCCAAAACCTTCAATTTAAAACAAGTGCCAACCAGGGATTGATTTCAAAATAAAAGAAATATGAAACAAAAATATAGTACTTACAGATGACGATGTGTGATGTTAGCTTACCCATCTGTTGATACATTTTGGTATTTATGTTTCTTTGATGATTCATAAAATATCCGCTTGTAGTGATTATGAACTGCAACGGCTAAAACCTGACATAATAATAAAGAGCCCTTAATGCTCAGTTGTGTCAAAATGCTTCTAGGAAGCATTGATAAAGCGTAAATTGAAATCTGAAGATAAAATATATTCTTAATCAGTAGGAAAGAATGACTGTACAGCTAATATTGGCAAGGTTCTTAGACTAGATATGCTTATCAAGAAAAGTATGTAAGACAACTAAATAAAAAAGAATAGTTAATGTAATAATTAAAGGATGCTAGTTTATTTTTTAACACAGAGAAAGAGTTGGCTGACAGTATAGTTTCCTAACACCCAGCTATGGGCACAAGAGCCCAGGTGGGGGTGGAGAGCCATCAACACACACAATTCACTAGATCTAGATGATGGAAGGGGTGCATTGAATAAGGACAGTAGTATAGAACTTTCTAAATCCAGGTTTGATATGTACCTCGAGGTTGCTAGAACTGGAATTCATACCAAGGCAGAGGACTTAAATATTGGAATTCAAGATATGCATAGCTGGAATTCACAAAAATGCCTATGTATTAAATAGTGGGATTCAAAACATGCAACAGTGCAACCTTGAGGTGCATATTTCCCACGGGAGTGTGGTCTAGTGGAAAACGGTGAGGTGATCAGGCTTGTATTAACATGGAGACCTGAGTTCGAAACCCCCAGAGAGGGTGCAGAAGAGGCCAGGTGCGAGTCCTGGGTGCCTTTGACAGCATAGATACTAGGAATCTTCTTGGCTCACTCTCTGCTATCTTAGTTTGTGTTTATGCATTTCCCATAATGATTGTTTCATCGGAAAAGTTCTTCTTGGCTCACTCTCTGCTATCTTAGTTTGTGTTTACGCATTTCCCATAATGATTGTTTCATCGGAAAAGTTCCCACAATGATTGTAGGCATTGCGTGCACAACAAAAACAAAGATCACTGTAATTGCAGTTTCCCTGCTGAAAGAAGCCCAAATTTCTATAATCTCTGTTTTATCTTAGTTTGTGTTTACGTATTTTCCATAATGATTGTTGACATTGGACGCACAACAAAAACAAAGATCACTGTAATTGCAGTTTCCCTGCTGAAAGAAGCCCAAATTTCTATAATATCTTCACGCTCAACATTATGAATATGTATAATCTACAGGAGATTGAAAGTC
The DNA here is from genome assembly GCA_900067695.1 of Picea abies. Taxonomy (NCBI): domain Eukaryota; kingdom Viridiplantae; phylum Streptophyta; class Pinopsida; order Pinales; family Pinaceae; genus Picea; species Picea abies. The sequence continues at coordinate 3,059 of CBVK0100485350.1, forward strand.
AAGGCCACAGTTTCAAAATCACTATAGCCAACTTCCTTAAATCTACAGTTTAAATTTTATTCATTAAACCAAAAAATCAAATGCATCAATATTTAACTACAAATACAGATATTTAGCTTAAAAAGAAGATAATACTCTGACGCATTTGTAGAAAATAATGCTTCTAGACCTGATAAGCTTTGACACCAACATTTTATGTTCGATGTGTTGTTTATGTTTTTCTTTAATCCTCTAGCTTTTTTGCTCATTTGCCTTTTGTGTGTTAGGGGTTGCTTTTGCATTCGCGCTATGTATTTGAGCCCATTGACAATTAATCTACTATTGTGATAATTATTTGGACATCAATAAAATTATCAAATCTTTATCTATACACTGTATAATAGATATTTACTGAATTCCAAAATTCTTTCTCGTAAAGAAAAAATAAATATCAAACAAAACCACTTTAAATTTAAACAAATACCAGAGCAGAGAAAATTGAACCTTCAAAAAACATAAAAACGCTTCAACTTTAAACAAACAACAGAGTAAATTGAACATCCAAGCGGCATTAAATTTTAATGAACACTGAAATCATTTCTAATAATTAACTATTGCAAACCAAAAATGCTTTAAATTTAAGCAAATAGCAGAGTAAACTGAACATTCAACCGGTATTTAATTTTGCAGAATACTGCAAACTTTCCTCATAAAGGAATATCAAACTATTGCAAAACAAAAACGCTTTAAATTTAATAAATAACAGAATAAATTGAACATTCAACTGGCATTTTATTTAACTGAACATTTGAAATCCTTTCTTGTAAAGAAAATTTAATAGCAAACCGAAAACGCTTTAAATTTAAACAATATAACAATGTAAATTGAGCATTCAATTAGCGTTTCATGTCACTGAATTCTTAAAAACAAATCGTGAACAAAAAAATAGATGTTAAACTATTACAAAAGAAAGCCAATCTAAGAAAAATAACAGAGAAAATCGAACCTATTTTGCACGTTCTTGACCGACGAAAAATTTGTCAAGGGCCTCATAAATTTATCTGGGAGTAGGCCAATATCAATTTCATGCCTGAGAAACTTGATATTCCAGCAAACCAAAAGAGTCGTGTTGTTCGAGGTCCACCTTACGAGAAACTTGATATTCCAGCAAACCAAAGGAGTCATGTTGTTCAAGGTCCAGCTTACCAAAAGATAGAAAACATGTGGTAACATGTTTAACATATGTTCAGCCACCACCACCTCTTAAAAAGGGAAAAATTCCTGGTAACGTGATTGACATATGGTCGGACACCACCACCGCTTAAAAAGGACAAAATACGTAGCAATAGTGCTTGATAAAGAGGGCCCGAAGAACATTGCTCTTCTTTACCATTCATTCTATATTGAGTAGCTTCACAGTATATTTAAATCTTCTGTGTACAAGAAATATGAGAGATACAAACACAAATATTATCAATGGCGGTACTCAAGGTACAAGTACTTCATCGATTTTTTCTGAGAGGCTAGGAGGCGGGGGTTTCAGCTCCGTCTTCAAAGGAACTTTACCAGATGACTCTCTGGTGGTTGTAAAACAGTCGGAGGGTGTGAGCCAAGGAGACAAATAGTTCCACATGGAGGTGAGCACCATCGGAACCACACAACATGTAAATTTGGTTTGATTGAGGGGATTTTTCACCGAGGGCTCCAGAAGACTGTTGGTGTATGAATACATACCGAATGGCTGCCTCAGCGCCTTCCTGTTCCACAAAACCTGGAATGATGATCAAAAAAAGGTGCTGGACTGGAAAACATGCTTCGACATCACTGTGGGAACTGCCCGCGGAGTCGCTTACCTGCATGAGAAGTGTAGGGACTGCATCATTCACTGTGACATCAAGCTAGAAAATATCCTCCTGGATTCCAATTTTTTCCCCAAAGTGGACGGTTTCGGGCTGCTGAAACTCCTAGGCAGAGAGTATAGTAAGGTCTTGACAACCATGAGAGGAACTAGAGGATACTTGGCCCCCGAGTGGCTCTCTGGTCTACCCATCACTGTCAAGGCCGACTTCTACAGCTTCAATATGACATTGCTCGTATGAGGTCAAGTTCTTGTTTGCAGTCGTGTTTTAAAGACTAGTGCCAAAGATACCCAACTTGGCACATGATGCCCTCTATCATTTACTGGCATATATGGTTGGAACGAAACGAGGTTCTTTTTTAGGAAGAATGACCTTCCATACCCTCAATCCTTCACAGGATTATGGGTTAGTAGGGGAAAAAAAGGTGATAATCCAACCAGCCTTATCTAAAAAATATCCCCCCATGCCTCAAGAAGGAAGACTTGCAGGTTGGTTTGATGGGGCTGCACAAGAAAGGGTCAGATTAGTGGAGCGGTAGGAGTCATTGGGGTAAACTTTCACACATAGTAGATGTGGATGATTAACTGCAGTCCAGGTATGAACACAAGAGCTGAAATTTTGGGGGTTTGGGCACTTTTAACTTTGGAAAATCATCTGCACATTCATGATCTTCAGGTGTTCAGGGACTCCAGGATTTTTATAGATTGATTGAACCATAAATGTGCCCTCAAAGTTCTAAACTTGTTCTATTGGAAAGATCGGATAAAGGAACACATTAAGTATTTTAGGGACCTTGAGTTCACACATATTTACAGAGAATTTAATCGGGTGGCGGATGAACTATCAAAAAAACCTCTCCAACAGCAGGAAGGTAAAATCACTTACTACCAAATGGAAGATGAGGTATCTCTGCCTTTTTTGAGGATCAATTCTCCCTCTGTTTTCTGTTGTCAGTTTATTTATGCTTATTCGGTTGGGTTGAAGAGGAGAAAGTAATATATTATCCCTCAATGAGGTTTTCCTTAGTTTGTTCCCTGCGTGAAGGAAATGAGTTTTTGGGATTTCTTGTGGTAGACCACTTCATGTCTAATCATTGTTTTTGTTAGAGAGGAATGGTTTATGTATGTCTTTTTAGTATCATGAAAGAAGTTGTAAATTATGGGAAGATAAACTTTATATATATATATATATATATATATATATATATATTCGGTTGTTGTGTCAGAAGTCTGGAATTGCAATTGCTATGTTTCCACGTTCGAATCTCCGAGACTGCTAATTTTCCCAGGCGTTTCCATCGCGCCATTGTGTGGTGTTATGCAAATGAGGTGGAGAGAGACTGGAGACTCGATCCCCGGACCTCTGAGGAGGGAAAGCGTGCAGAGACTGGATATTCGATCTCCGGACCTCTGGTAATGGAAGAAGAGAAAAATTTTGCTGAGAAGACGGACATGCATACGGATCTCGTCCGAGAATGAATGAATGCAGCTTCCGGATTTATTGATAAATCTTATCGCTCGTGAGTATTAGTAACGCACCAAAATACGGATAAGTATATCCATGTCCATGGAGTATTAGTAACGCACCAAAATACGGATAAGTATATCCATGTCCATGGTTAGTATATATATAATTGTGGTGCCCTCCACATCCGCACATGACGTCGGATGCGTGTGGAAATGTTGGGATCTGTGTCCATGTAATGGGATTCTGTTGTGGGCATCATATTTTGGTCTACAATAAATACCAGGTTGGCCACGGCATCAAGTTTTCATGAAGTTCTTTGAAACAGTCCAGATTCAGCTAGCTTTGCGGATCGTTGGAAAATATTTTTAATTTTTCTTATGTAAAGGGCATAAATTTGGTTATAAAATGGAATTTTAAAATTAGAAAAATTGATATAAGAATTTCTTACGGATAAAGATAAAGTTAAATTTTATAGAAAGTTAGAATTGAAGTTTGTGGAAAATTGAAAATTTAATATATATTTAAGTTATTGTAAAGTAAAGTGTTTGGTCCGGAAATAAGATTTAAATTTGTCTTATAAGTATTTGAGATCTTAATTTTTTCTTTTATAAAAGTGAAGATTTATTTTCTTACAAATTAATATAATATGGTTTTCATTAAATAATAATAATAAGGATTCAATCTATATTCATAAATAATAATTATTTTCAATCTATATTCATAAATAGTAATTAATAATAATTATTTTCACTTCTAATTAGCAACTGAAATATGATAAGAATCTTCTACCAATAAAAATAAAAAAGTTGAAATTTTTATGTGGATGTAAGGATCTAAAATTTAAAAACATTTGGTAAGAGTTCACAAATCAATTATTATAGAAATTATTTTATTATTATAGAAATTATTTTATGTGACATGGTTTTCTTTAATAGTGATTAATTTATTCATATTAACAACTAACAATAAATCACGATTATCTTCATTACTAATTAATCATTAAAATATGATAAATAAATAAATAAAAATGTTAAAATTATTTAATTCAAATAGTGTAAATTTTTTTAAACAATTAAATAACTCTCTATAAAATCATAAATTCACAACTTTTAATAAATTGTACTTCTTTGAATAATTTGATTCGAATACAAATCAAAATATTATTAATACACTTTAATGATTTGACAAAAACAACCCCTTATAAAATATGTCATTCAATTAACTAAAAAATTATTAAATATTATTGATTATTTTCAAAGCAAAAATTCACAACTTGTAATAAATTGTAGTAATTTGATTGGATTACAAATCAAAACTTTATTAATATAATTAATGATTTAACAAAAACAACCTCTTGTAAATATAAATATGACCTATTAAATATTATGGAGTATTTTCAAAACAAAAGTAATTTTACACCTATCAATGTAACAAGTATTAAAAACTTTGTACCATGAAAAAAAACAAAATATATAAAACCTACCAAATATAAAATTCATTTTTGTTAATGCAATCATCCCTCTATACACATACTCAAATTCATTTATAGTGGGAGTTTGGATGAGCAAATTATGCGTTAGAATTTCTGCCAATGCCTTGTTGAAAATAATAAATTTAAAATATATAAATATTCAATCCCATATTAAAGTATATATAAATTTTAAATCAATTAAAAATAAATTGTAAAAGTATTTTTTATAAAGTAATTAAGATTTGAAGATTTTTTATTTTTTTTTTCATATAAAAAAACAATTCCACTAAAAGAAAATATCAAAAAAAAAATAGTTATGTTAAAGGTTGATGTACTTCATATTAAGATTGGAGATGGTTTTAATAGCTTAAATATCCTTAAATTACAATTTCATAAGTCACAAAAATAAAATAAAAATAAATTATAAATCATTTTAAAAACTTTCAAAATATAAATATACAACTAAAAAACTAAAAAATTGTTTATATCAAAATATATATAAATTTTAAATCCTTTAAAAAAAACTTAAATCATTTAAAATCATTTAAAAAACTTAAATTTATTTTTATTAGAAAAAATGCACCAAAATATTTCAATAATAAAAATAATTGAGAGTGCATGAAATTTGCTACGACAAAATGAGTAAAGTTGTCTAAATAGACTAATAAGCTTAAAAACTAATGTCATTTAATCATAATCATAGGCTGAAAACACCACCTCATTACTCTCCTTCCATTCAAAAGCTTATGGCTTTTTCCTAGAACATGAGGCATATAAACGGTTACCCTGGATGTTATAAATGAATTGCAGCGTGTTTAAAGAACATGAACCATTTCAACTAAAAACATTTAAACCAATAAATTTACTGAATTGGCATATATAATTTTTACTGATTTAAATTATAGAGGAAGAGTATGAAAAATTTATTTTCAATTTATGAAAATGGAAATGGAAATATGAAAATTTATTTAAAAAATTAAAATTTTAAAATTTAATTTGTTTTTAATAAATTATGATGATTAATAATATTTATTGACATTAAAATTGATTTATTGAATCTTTAAAAAGGTATCAAATTACTTAGATTTATTTAGAATTTTATTTGTGTTCAAAAAGATTTAATACAATTATTCTAAGATCATCATAGTTATGATGATTTAGGAGGTTAGGAAGGTAGGTATTGTGAGAGATACTTTGAAATTGTGATCTAATTTGAGTATAAGCAGGGCACTCTAGGAGAAAGTGGTTTTTATCTTCAACCCTCTTTAGCGTCGCAAAAACGATAGATTCTTTCATCTCAGAGTGTTTTGGGAATTGTCCAATGCTCGGTTTCGCTATCAAGCTCATGGGAGTTGGTTTGGATTTTAGCAATGTTAATTTTCTTCTTTGGGCTATTCAAAATCGAGATATACTTTTGGTCTTCTAGGTTAGTGTCAATCGCCTCCTTGTAGTATCATAATTTCCTTTTGTCCTCTAATTCTTTATCACACCACATATTCTCCTTAGACTTAGATGTAATAATTTTTTTAATATCATCGATATTTCATAGGATTACATCTTCTTGTATCCCCCAATGATTAGTCAAGACTTGACATCTTTATGCCATCTCTGCTTGAGTTGCTAGTGGTTTTGGCTAGAGTTTGAAGCAATTTTGGGGAGCCTCTTGTTGTCCATGTTGTTTATCTTGTTCTTGTACATCAAATACCTAATAATGGTAGTGTTCTCAATTGGGGAAAGACTCTCTTCTATAAGGAGGATAGGATAGGGTGTATTGCATTTAATTTTGAGATTATAAGTGATTAAATTATTTTCAATCTACTATATATTTCTCCAAGATTCTCTAGAGATACTGCATCCCCAAACTTCACATTCATATAAGATAACAGGAGTGATGAGAGTATCAAATAGGAGTTTTTTCTTATCTCATACCCAAAGGTCTGCTAAGTTACACTTGTTTTCAAGCCCATAGTAAGCTTTCTACCCTCCATTTATTATTTTCTCAACATTATAGTTCCAATTGAGTTTGTGATTAATGTTGATTCCAAGATATTTGTATCAAGGCACTTCCTCCAAACTATAGTTATCATGTACTAAAGTATTGTAGGTAATCTTTTGGGATTTAATTACCATAACTTTGTTTTGTTAGTGTTCACAATCATACCCATACTAGAGCACAAGTCCTTGAAGATTCTTAGTTGTTTACCAAAACCATAGAGATTTGTACCCTAAGAACAATATCATCGATAAAAAAAAAAAAACATAATAACTATATTTAATCACATCAATCATATAATAATATGATATTTAAAAATTTTAAAAATATTTTATAATTTGATATTTGATATTTTTCTATACTATACTTACCATTTGTCAAACGGTTGGACACTCAAATAATTTGATTACAATTTACACTACTTTTCGGTAGATATAAAAATTACTCTCTTTTCCCTAGATATAAAAATTACTTGTTTGTAAGGGTTGCATTTGCCAAACGATTGGACACTCAAATAATTTGATTATGATTTACACTACTTTTCGGTAGATATAAAATTTACTACATTTTCCCTAGATATAAAAATTACTTTTTTCAACAGAAAAATTGCTCATTATATTAATATATAATTTGTTCACGTGGCAAAAAACTGAGCCATTTACATACAACCTTCAAAGTTTCTTACAACCTTCAAACTGTGAAAACATTATGTACTAGTATGTTTGCATAAAGTATGATCTGATCCATATGAAACATAATGAAAGGACTGTAATTATGACTGTCCCTTTGCTAAACAAGTATATCCTCAAATTTTTTTTTGTCAAACTTCAGCTGATAATATAGAAATATAACACTATAAGATGGCTAGATGCTAAAAGAGGTTAAGAAAGAAAGTGGGACCCTCATGTCCATCAACCCAGTGGTTGTATGTGATTTTTCCCTCTTGCTTTTGGAGTGTGGTCTTGGAGAGTAGATCAACATCCTTGTTGTGATCACGATAGATATGTGTGAAGTTGATCTCCCTGAAAGAGGTTTGTAGCTCTCTGATTCTGTCCTTCCATCCCAAAAGAGAAATAACCTAAAGTTTTCCTCCGTGATTGAACCAGTCGATTATGATTTTGGAGTCACCAAATATTTGTAATGCTTCAATGTTGAATCTAGCTGCCAAGTTTAGCGTAGCCCAGACTCCAAGTAATTATGCCATGGTGTTGGTTCCTGGACCACAATTGAAGGTCCATTTGTAATAAGAGTTTTTAGATATCCTAAACAATTCCCCATGCTCCACTCTGGAGACCATTTGATTGTGCTGCTCCATCAAACCAACCTGCAGGTGTGCCTCCATGTAAGTGGATCTTGACTTTTTTTTGGATCGCCACTTTTGTTGGGGTTGTCGAGTTTGCAGCAATTTTGAGTGTTTTATAAACGAATGCACTTACAGAAGGGTTCCCATTTTCAAATACTTTATTGTTTCGTTCCAGCCAAACAAACGAACATACCAAAGAAAGAAGGGTGAGATAGCTTCTCTCTTTTTTGGCCCAATATTCATAACAAGCAGTTAAAGAGTTCCCTTCCCAAACAGAATTTAACTTTTGTTCATTAATAATCCTATCCCAGACTTGTCTTGTGAATGAACACTTAACAAAAAGATGTAGCATTGTCTCTGAATCACTTGAACACAGTTGGCAAATAGTGGGTCCTTCCCAACCTTTCCGTTGCAATATGTCCCAATTAAGAATTTTATTTTCAATGGCTAGCCAGGTGAACAGTCTGATTTTTTGAGCTATGTTCCAAGACCACATGTGTCTTCTCCAGCCACCAATGGTATGATGCCAGAGTTTATTTGTTAAAGCAGTATAAACATTTTTGACAGAAATAAGTCCTGATTTATCTCCCCCTTTCCACAAAAGCTCATCCTCTTTGTTTTGTAGCTGCACTCCTGATCCTAATAGCACCTTGTAGAAGTCATCCCATTCCACTGCCAAGTCACTAGTAAGCCCAATTTCATCACTGGTTTTCCAGTTGTCTGATAAAAACCATGTCCCGGAGATACCTCTTGCTTGGTAAAGGTATCTAATGTTTTTAAAGTTTAAGGAAGTTATGAGTTGTGGAGATAAGAACAAGGAATTCTCCAGGCCCAAGTTACAGTCCTTACCAATAATTATCGAGTGTCTAGACCCTGGATTCCAACACAGCCAATGGGTAATCAGATTTACCGACTTCACTAGATTTTTCCAAGTCCGTGAGGTCGCTCTCGTTGTGGTAATAGTTGTTTTGAACCAGGTGACAACCAAACAATGGGGGAGATATTTGTATTTTATAACCGAATTCCAGATCCCCTCCTTCATCAACACACACCAGAGTGAATTTGCAGCTAGAGCTCTATTAAAATGAAAAAAAAATCTAATCCCCCAACCTCCCTTTTATTTTGGTTTGGCAAGTAAATCCCAACTGCATAAATGAAGATGTGGTTTTTCTATACAGCCAGACCAAAGAAAGTTGTAAGTTAATTTTCTAATCTTGTCTAATACCGAGGCTGGTATGGCTGCCAGTGCCATCTAGAAAACATATTGACATTCTAGTACTTCTTTGATAAGAGTAAAGTGGCCTCCTAAGGAGAGCCATATGTTGCACCAGTGACCAATTCTTTTCTCAAACTTTGTTACAAGCCAATTCCAATCTGTTGCCTTATAAGAATCAACTTTTAGATAGTAACCAAGGTACTTAAATCCCTCAGATCGATCTACGAAGTTGAAAGGGAAGACTTCTTTAAAAAGTTCCGAGGATTGCTCTTGAATTTGAGCATAGTGAAAGGTCGAATTTGTTTAGTTTATCTTCAAACCCGAGGCACTACAAAATATGTTCATAATGTCTTTTATTTCCTTCCATTCCTGTAAGGAGTCATTTGTCATGATTAAAACATCATCAACAAAGAAAAGATGTAGGATCTTTACAATAATGGAAACCTTCACCCACGTAAGCTTCCCTTCAACATGTCCTTTTTTTAGCTGCAGGCTAAGTCCTTCCATGATCAGAATAAACAGCAAGGGAGAGAGCGGACAACCCTGCCTCAAGCCTCTTCCACTGTGGAAAAAAGGTGAAGTTTCACCATTTATAAGGACAACAAAGTTTGCACTAGTCACACAGCTCAATAACCACTTTGTGGTTTGTTGACTAAAGCCTGATTGTATCAGAATCAATCGTAAAAAGTCCCAATCAATACAGTCAAAAACTTTATTTAGATCTAGCTTCAAGATTATCACCTTTGATTTCTTCAACTTTACACTATGCAAGCATTCCTGGGCCGTACCAATGGCGTCCAAAATTTGTCTACCCTTTAAGAACCCCAATTGTTCACCCGACGGAGTCTGCGAAAGTATAGGATTTATCTTATTTGTGATAACCTTTGAGATCAATTTATAACACAAGTTACAAAGAGCGATATGTTTGTAATCGCCAAATGTAGAAGGATTGTTTACTTTGGGAATTAGTGTCAAGAATATCAAGTTTACAGAACCTATCACTTTTCCACTAGTCCTTGTATCTTCCACCATTTCCAGCAATTCGACACCCACTAAATCAAAGAAATGTAAAAAGAACTCTATAGTCAAGCCATCGAGGCCCAGTCTTTTATCTTTTGCAAATGACTTTAGGACTTCCCAGATTTCCTGCTTTGTGCAAGGGCTATCCATAAGTAAGGAATCCTCCTCTGTGACGAAACGAGAGAAAATTCTGGCTACAAAGACTTGTTCTACAATACTTGTGTGATTAATAGCCCCATAAAATTATTTAAAGTGTTTTGTGGTTGTTGACTTGAGTGCTTCCTGTCCATAATGGATAAGTCCAATCTCATCTTTGATTTCCCAAATGTGTTTTTTTTTTTTTTTTGCTGCTAGAACTTGCAAAATGATTAAAGAACTTTGAATTTTGATCTCCGCATTTAATCCAGGTTGCCCTGCTCCCTTGTCTCCATAGAATTTCTTCTGCTAGGAGGATCTGATTTCGTTCAGTCTCAAGAAGCTTCAAGATGTTGCCCCTACCTCGAATCCCCCCCTCTTGTGAATCTGCTTGAAGGCTAACCTGTAATTCTCCCTCCATCTGTTCCAGTCTTTGAAGCTTTTGCCTTCTAAGATTTTTAGCCCTGGATTTGATTCTCTGTTTTAGGGTCTTTAGTTTCCAAACTAATCGTTTTTGTACCCCCAGTTCGTTCTGGAATATTGGGTCTTTCCAAACTTCTTTTACTATAATTGAGAATTATGCCTCGAGCAACCAACTCGAATTTAACTTAAATGGATAAGCTATCGGAAAAGAGGAGAATCAAATTGCAGTAGAATTGGAGCATGGTCCGACAGATATGGGTATGCCACCCATGACTTGATCCCGCCTTCACCAGTTTCCAGATATTCTGACATAAATACCCGATCCAAACGTTTTGAGATAGTCTCTGTGCCAGATCGGCCATTACGCCAGGTTGGAACTAGTTTGTCTGGAGCTATATCCACAAGACAATGTGCTTGAAAAAGATTATTGAAGTACCCAACCAACAGGTCCGGATGTGTTGAATCTCCCCACACTTCCCCGATGTTTAAAGTGAGATTAAAGTCCCCTGCTGATATCAAATTTTTATGTGCTAGCAGGCCCCTAGTGACCACCTTGTCCCAAAATAATTTTCTGTCAAAACAGGGTCCATAAACATTAAGAAGCGAGATCGACAGTTTGTTCCAAAGATAGGTACCTGTCCGGAAAATTCCACCATAACATAGGTAAGGGTCTAGTTCGAATTTTGAAGGGTCCCAAGTCACTAAAATTCCCCCAGAAGTTCTTATCGGGTTAACAACACAGGTTAGCGAAGAGGGGCGAAATTTGTTCAAAATTAACATGGCCTTATTTCCATCGACCAACGTTTCTTGTAGGAAAATAATATCTGGAGAAGTCCTACTAAGAAGTCTTCTAAAGGAGGTTGATTTCAGGGTCCCCCCCACCCCTCTAATATTGAGGGAGAGCAAGATCATGGCTTGGCTCTCGTAAGGGATTTTATGCCTCTAAGCACCCCAAGATCTGTGAGAGTTGATTGGTGTACTTCTGGAAGAGAAGGAGTAGTTTTTGCCTTTTTACGAGCACTTATGGTATTTATAGGAGAGAGCTCAAAACCCAGCCCCTTCAACCAGGTATAATCTTTCTCCAAGCCCAGCCTTGTCTTATCTGGACATCCCGAGACCCCACCAGGCTCCAGATTACGAAAGGCATTTCTCCCCTGATAGGTAGGAATAGGTATAGGAGAAAGAGCCTCCCTGTAGGTCAGGACCAAGGTATCCAAAACAACTCCTAAGGAACTATCTCCAGCTTATGATTCTCTAAAACCTGAGTTGATATTGCCCCCTTCCGTCTCACTGAACATAGCTCCTACACCCCACAAATCCTCTAAATCACAAGCATGGGTGTCTACAGGAGTATAGAATTCTTGGTTTGTATCACCTGTGGTACTAAAAAAATCCCGAGGTTTCACAGAATCAGTGGATGGTATGCCATGTCTCCCCCCTCGCAAATATTCAGTGGAAGTTTTGAAAGGTAGGCAAGTAACCTCTCAAGCCTGTGACTTATCAACCGAGGGTAAAATCGGGGATCCCGCACCCAGGAGAGTGGAAGAATTCAGAATGTCTCTTTCCCAAGAAAACAATGAGAAAAATAAAGAAGAGCAGATAGACTTTAACTTACTAGTGACAGTTTCCGAGCAAGATGAGTCATTAACTCCTTGTGCCTCTGGGAAGAAATCCTGTGCATCCACTCCTGGTGAGTCGAATATGGTCGACAAATTTAGCATAGTGTCTTCTGATTGTTCCTCCTCCGCAAAACCAGGATAATGTCTTCTCAAGTGGCATGTTTTTCGACAATAAGTGCACCTGAAGGGAATGCCCAAGTAATCCAACTTTTGACATATATGATGTCCTCTCCAATCAATATCTATGGATTCCAGCAACCCTGCGTGTATGTCTAATTCCACCAGGACCTTTGCCAACTTTTTGTCTAAAGCTACGAGAGCCTGTTTATCAACATTGGTAAAGCGCTCGAGTGCATTTCCAATGGCCTCTAAGGCTTTCTCATTTAGAGGTGCAATGGTAAACCAGGTAACAGGACCTAGAAATGACGCATATGGAAATAATACAGTAAACCAGGTAACAGGACCTAGAAATGACGCATATGGAAATAATACAGTGTCGGGTCGAAGCTGACTCGCCAATGTTTCAGCATTAAATTGCCTCCTTCTAATAACCAGAACCGGTCCAGGATAAGTGATGTGTCCTCACATGTTTTAAAGTGAAATCCGAGCCACCCTCTTGTCAAATAATAAATCTCTGGCTCGTAACCCAGCAGAGGTCGCCAGGAAGTCTATACCCACATTGTAATATTAGTTTTGCACAAGTGTCAATAGGAGAGTCGGCCCACTAAAGTGCACAACGCCAGACTGACTGAATCCTCCAGTCCAACGTTTGCCCCTAACACCATTTTTCTCTTAGATTTGTCTGAGTACCACGGTCTTAAATAGGACTGTCTACCACCAGTAGATTTACGAGTTCTCCCCACCTGTGAATAAATGCCCGCAGTGGTCCCTAAAACTCCCGGTTCCACTAAAGGAAAAGGCGCAAAACTTAGTCCAAAAATGGACCCTACAGGAAAGTTTGTTGGAGCATCAAATGATACAACAGGGTTATGGACAATAGTTTTTACCGCAGATGGCGAAGGAAAAGGCTTTAAGGTCGTCTTCCTCGGGTGGGGAACACTAACAGACTCCCCTTCGACACCAGTCTTTGCTAAGGAAGAGGAAAAGGCTCTATGTCCAGCAGGAGGCTCTGTAAGAGAGTTCTCTGGTGCAAAGGGGGCATCAGAGGCTATGGTAGGCAGTTTTGTCGATCCGTAGGTAGAAAATGAGCCCCAAATCCAACTGCTTCGAGGATTTACGTCCCTCATGGTGTGTTGGCTTGTCAATCGAGGTGAAGAGACCTGTACTGCGCCAGAGTGCCTCGTCATTCGCACCCATAAGTGCGATGACTTCAGCCTCCATCAATGCATGTCTCTAAGGAAGATGCCATCTATACTCCACTAAGGAGGACGCCTGGAGACAAGTTCAGAGGACTGACTCAAGTAGTTAAACCCCTAGCTGTGAAATGACAGTCCAAACAACGATGAAAAGACAATGTATTAAGTCTGGCGTTTTGGAGCCTCCACTAAATAAGGGTATAGCTCTGGGGCCCCAAATGAAACTTGAAAAAAGCCAAGAAGTAACCTCCGCCAAAGTAGTTGACTCCTTCAACAAATTCGAGAAGTAGGATAGAGCCACTGTCTAGCCCCCCATATCCCCAAAAATTGGATAAATGTCTATTATCATCCCTGTCCGCCATTAGAGGTGTGTTGCAGGTTTCAAAAAATTGTTTCCTGCCCTCCCTCTCCATCCAATACATAGATAATGCCAGAGGTCCTTACATATATGGCAAAGCTTGTAGTGTATTTAAAAATAAAGACTTATCAATGTGATGAAAGAAGAAAATGTGAGATCTAATCAAAATAGGCATCTCTTTATGGAAAAGTTGATATCACGTATCTTAGTTAATTTCTTTCCTAGATAGATATAATAATCCGATATAAAATTGCTAGATATATCTATCTTTGCTAGATAAATATAAAAATTACCTGTTTATAAGGGTTGGATGAGTTTGAATAATAACAAATTATGTTACATATAATAATTTGATTAAGATTTACATTATTTTTAGGTAGATATAAAAATTACTTCATTTTTCCTTCATATAAAAATTACTTTTTTCCAGAGAAAATTACTTATTATATTATATATAAATATAATTGTGTACACATGACAAAAACCTTAGCCATATAATAATTACTATTTCTAATTTTTTTTTTTTTTCTATTTCTAAAAATTACTTATTTGTAAGGGTTCAATAAGTTTGAATAATAACAAATTATGTACATATAAAAATTACTTGTTTGTAAGGGTCCGGATGAGTTTGAATAATAACAAATTATGTAAATGTGTGAGGAATTTAAATAATAATAATAAATATTCATTTATAGATATTTATGAAATTATTTTTTCTAATTTGTTGAAGAAATTTAAAAAAAATAACATTATATAATTATCGATCACCAATAAAATTTTAAACTCTGTTCATTTCCAACGAAGTTTCCTGAGCTTGGGAATTGGTTGAGGACGCCCCCAATTGGTTTGGAACTCTTTTGGGAACTTGGAAACTTTTTGGGAGCTTCAACATCAAATAAATAGGAGCTTGGGAACCAATTTCCTAAAAGAAGAGCTTTAAATTAGAATTATATTATATTAAAATGTAAATATATTTATTCCATTATTACAAATACATAATTTCTTACAAATATTTTCATTATATTTATTCAAAATATCACTATAAAACTAAGACTAAAATTTAATATAAATATTTTTTCAAAAATTAGGTAAGTAAATTTTTTTAATAATACTCACTTTATAGTTGTGGATATAAAAACCTTTTAATGCGTGTATGTTTTCCTTCAAGCCCAAACTAAACATAAAAGTCTAATAAATCAATACCCTATCCACTGGAAGCATTTGCTCCTACACTCTGTAGTTGATATCAACCAACCATATCATTGACGTTTATTGTATTTTCATATTAGAAGAGTAGTACTATTTTGTTTTTTCCAATGAAAAAGAATAATGCTTCAAATTTACAAAGATGTTTAAAATTTATATATGTAAAGCTTAATTTTAAAAAGATGTTAAAATTGTATATATGTATTTTCAA
>CBVK0100485351.1:0-18633 GCA_900067695.1 Picea abies
TGCCATAAGTTGTACGGTTATTCAAAGATTGCGGTTGCAGAGTGTCAGAAGACATGTAGACGCAAAGCCTTCAATGCATTTCCTTGATCCTGTTGTTGTTGTTGTTTTGAGTATATGTAGACATTTTTGCCATTTTTGTATCTATCGATGGTAGAGCTAAGCTCCTGACTGTAAAGTTTCAGCGGATACTCTGGTTTCCTGGTTATGCCTCTGTGTTTGAGATTTCTTGGTTTATAACAAACAGTTCTCTTTCTTTTCCATCTTTGTTTCATCTTTTTCCTGAGGATTCACAGTAGTGCAACTTGTTGCAATAAAGGATTTGTTGTGGCGTTGTCGTGCCCTCTGGTTTTTTGCGTTCGAATGTAAAAGGATTTTGCATTTGATCTCACTTCTTCTCTAAATCTGTAATAAACCTGATGTTTATTGTGGACCACTGCGCTTTCTTGCACAAGTATTCCATCTACTCGCCCTTTTATTGCAACTCACTGTTTGGATTTTATCAGGACCTCACTCTTTCATGCATGCCTGGTCTGGTTTCTGAGTTGATACGACATTGTCTCGAGTTTCCCTCCATTTGATCACCCTTTAAAACAAATCGTGACATTAAATCTGATGGGCTTCGGGCTCTGCTCCTGCTAGCAATCCAGGAGTGACTTCCGAACGCCAACACAAGGATGTATCCATGACTATATCTCGAGGGCTATGAGTTAGGGATTATATATTATATATATATAAATTAAAATATATAATTTATAAATTATATATATTGTATAATATATAAATTATATTATATGTAAATACTAAAAAAAAAACATAAAAACAAAAACAAACCAAAATCACACTCACCACTACACTTGCACTCATATTTGGAGCTCACATTCATGACCACTACACTCACATTCATATCCCGACTGCATGCTCTAGCTCCTATCTCCCGACTACACCCTAGCTTTTGACTGCCCTAGCTCCCGACTGCACCCTAGCTCATACCTCCTGACTGCACCCTAGTATCCCGATCACCCTAGCTCCCCTCTTGAGAAAGATTACTCAGAATCGAATATCGATACACTAGCGACCCAGATCGACGAGGAGATGGAGGATACATAAGCTAGGCTCGATAGAGGAGATAGAAGAGAACCCAAACTTGATAAAGGGGCCATGCCACCGCAATCAGTAAGTGAATCCTCCCATCTCCGTGATATGTATTTTAGGGCTTCACAGAGAAAGGATTTCAATGCCATGGAAATTGTTTCATCAAGAAATTAGTAAACTACAAATTTTCCCAATCCATTTAACTTTATTTTAAATCACATCTCAACTAATGACTTATCAATTGATGATGAAATATCCCAAGGGTAAGTATTCTTTGGACACACTTTCCATAGTTAAGTTCTATGTGCAAGGAATTAGGTTTTAACTCGTGTCAGTTTTTGTTAAATGAATTGTTCACTACCTATGAAGATGCATATGTTTTTGTTCCCTAGTGCTCATTGCTATTAAAAACAATTTGAGTTACCAAGCAATGTGCATTAGGGATAGCAATTCCCAAGTTTATTGAACCTGTCTTCGAAATGATCAAGCTTTAGGAGTAAGAAGAGTAGTTACAGTAGGAATTTCGTCCTCATTGTCTGTGTCAAAAGAATACTTATCATCCATACAAAGGAAATAATATTGGAATAATAAGAAGAAGAAGTTGATGGAGGAGTAAATGGACAAATCGGTTTGTGGGCCAAAGATGGCACAAAAATCAAACTAGGTTCACAAGCTAAAAACAATTATTAAAACAAACATATCTATTGAGAATCACCTTTGTAGTTTGGTGTACATAAAGGTGATTACATTTTATGAGCACTACTAAGAATCTTGTTGACTATACTATACACTTATGTTCTCCAATAGGAGTTGAGTGTGATAAGTTGTCAGACCAATAGTTGGCTATCCTACTGCTTCCACAAGTTGACGAGAGAATTCTTTTGGATAAGTTGTCAAAACATGTTACTAGACCAAGGCCTTCTCCTACTCACCTCAATACCATAAATTTTCTAGCTCTTCATCCTCCATCCCAAACCAATGATGTCACTACCATTAAAATCACACACATTCTATGACAAATTTTCATGTATTAAAACAATAGGTTGGATCAATATTCTTATATATCTTAAGACCCAGTCCCCCCATAGAGCACTCCCCTCCATCAGAGCCAAAGATTATTAGCTTACAAAAACCCAACACAAAATACCCCTAGAGCCCTCCCCTCCATATCATTACCTTACAAAACCCCAACACAAAATAATTGATGCAGTAATATTATGCTTTCCACGAGACTCTTCCAAGACACTATGATTGTGACATTTCTCCACTTGATTGTTCTAATTTGATCCTAGGTCTCCCATGCCAACAACAATGTAGGTATCTCTATGATGATAAAATTAATACATATACTCTCTTCAAATATGGAAAAGAATATAAATTAACCATTTCTACTATTTCTCTTTCTCACCCTAGCACATTTCAACAACTTAAAACATGCATAAATGTATATCTTTACATGTTCTTCCTCCGATGGCTAAAACCACACCACTTAGGCACGTGTTCCTCTACCAATAGGTAAGAAATAAACTAGTACTAAGTGGGTTTTCAAGCAAAACAAGTCAAGTGATGCAGTTGAGAAATATAAAGCTCAAATGATGGTGATAGTGTACACACAAATTTAGGGCATGGACAACCCAAAGAATTTTATACCAATAGTGAAGATGGCATCCATTATAGAAATCTCAACAATTGCAATAATGATGCATATGCATATCCATCAACATGATGTTGAGACAACATTCATTAATGGTATGTTGTAGGAAGATATATGTATTGAACAACTTGAGGGTTATGTACAACAAGGCAACAAGCATATGGTGTGCATGTTGCAAAAGTAATTGCATAGACTTAATAAATCCTATAGGGCATGATATTGACACATTGATGCACATTTAATGAATGAGGGTTTCCAAAATTATACTACATATCTAAATATTTATGTCAAGCATAATGTCAATTCTTTTATCATTTTAGCATTCTCCATAGATTATGCATTTGTATGAGCAAGGAGTTATCGTTGTTAAATTCTTTCAAATAAAAAATGTTGTAGAATTTGACATGTTGGATCATGGAGAGATCCATTAATCCTACTTGGTTATTCAAGTAGTAAAAGATTTGAGCAATAGGAAGTTTCATTTGAGTCAAAGGAAATACACTGAACATATCCTTTAGATATTAAGGATGAGTGATTTCTAAAATGTGAAGACTAAAATGGAAATTGCTCAAAAATTGTCACAAGATATGGGTTGCAACATTGGGAAACAATTAAAAGGATTTTCACATTTATGAAAGGAGCATGGGCATCAACATATGTGAGAGAATGTTAGATGCAATGCAATTGTTTGGATATTGTGATGCAGATTGGGAAGAAGTTGTTGTTGAGTTCAAATCAACATCTAGATATTTCTTCAAGTAGGCTGGTGGAATTGTCTCATGGAGAAGAAGTAACCCACCATTTCCTTATCAAGTGCTAAAGAAGAACATGTAGTAGAAAATGACAAAGGTACATATTTAGATGGATTGAGAAGTCTTGTAGAGTATGAGGATGGACATGCATATCTTTACTAATCCCTGAGATGTTTCAATTTTGAGGAAAAGCCCTTAATTCTAGATCATCCCACATTGTTAATGACAAGTTAATCACCTCATACTTTCAAGTTTTATGCAAGTTTTGCCACAAAAGATCCAATAAACATATGAAATTTTGGAGATTGTTTATGGATCATTAATTTCAACAACTTCTATTAAAGATCAACACAAGCCTTAGCACTAATTTCTAGTGATCAAATTTGAAGATTCCATTTCCCTTCAAGACCTGCCCTTCAAGGATTATTGAGCCTTCATGGCATTAAAGGTCATGAGTGGTTGAAAGGCTATCTCTTTATGCATAAAATTGTCATTAAGCAAAAAGATATAATTACTACTACATGGAAATTAAGGGTTTATCAAGAAAATGAAATCAAAGAGAAATATTTCCTTTCCTTAATCCGTAGAGCATATGATAAGGTTTTTCATTAGTGATAAAATGCCCTATTTGACACAAAAAAATGATTTTGTACCAAAGGGCCTAATAATTAAATTATATCTATTGAATTTTGATCATATGCATCAAAAACATCAATCTAGCCTCTTTCGGCATTCACATATTCAATTTAGCCAGAAAGGCTAAAGTTTTGTGCTCGCATAGAACATTTTTTTCCTAAAATTGACAAATTTACTCACAATTTTCATCCATGTTATATGATTTTCAATCTACATAATTGATGCATTCGAAAATCATCTAACAATTAACTATTGTTTTATGGTAAAGGTCGCCCCATACACTAAATACACTTATACATAAAATGTCATCAAATAACTAATCTTGCTTCAAAATTTGATCGATTTATTTAGTGATAAGGAACAATGCCAATAAGCATAGATGAGACATGAGACAATAGTTGGATGCTCAAGATTAATATTTCTATCACATCACCTTTCCATATACCAATCCCACAACACTTACCATGGAGCTTCTCGGAGCAAAAATCGCTCAATCCTTGGATGGAAACTTGCAAGCCCCTTGTCTTATATGACATCGCTTTGATAAACACGTCATAATGTGAATGGAATATGCTTGAATGCACTACTTGAATTCCCTTTTGTAATATCCTAGTTTTGACCCCTTATTGTAATATAATAAATCATGTATTATTTTTTTAATATAGTTTATGAAACAAGAATCAATCCATGTGGTCTGAGATATAACGATCCCATGTTGTAAATATGTGAGATGCATTGTGAATATTCCAAGTGTGGATCTCAAGGCCAAGTCCCTACTAGTGAATGCATAAGAGTCCAAGTGGTGGCCTAACTTTACAATGTGGTGGGTATATTTCTTATAAGAAGTTCATGGTTTTGTAAAAAGGGAAATCAACAGTAATATAAATCCACACTAATTATTTCCTGAGGGAGAAACAAGGGGACTATGATACCACAATAGGGGAAGAGGAAAGGGGATTTTTGGTTGATTTAGCCTTATCATTGTCCTTGGGGTACTATCTTTTCTTGCCTATGTATCCTTACAACGTTCCCATCAATCTTTGACTTTTGGGTTGGTCTAAGTAAAAGTCTCATATGTGTCATATCCCAAGGAAGAGAGAGGGGTCTCATGCAAGAAAATGTTTTGCATTCTCTTTCCCACATAGGATGGTTGGAGAGAAACCATGCTTAGAATTTCCACAATAGTTGAGACAATCCTTTAGACCTACAACCCAATTATTGTTCCTCATTGATTGTTCAAATTTCACCACTAAAGTGTACGGAGGTATACATACCCTACTCCCCTTTGGATTTGAATGTGTGACCTCTTAGGAAGAAACACATGTTCTTAACTGTGTGCTTCCATAGAAGGCGCTTTCCAAATATGTGAAATTCACCACTAAAGGCGCTTTCCAAATATGTGAAATTCCAGGATCATGGATTTCCAAACTATCGATCCCCACTCGAACTCTTTGATAGGTCTCAAATCCAGTTCTCCACTGAGCGTCGGGGGATATGCAACTATATGCAACTTTATGCAACTAATAATATGCAACTTTATGCAACAATGCAACTTATGCAACTATATTGCAACTATATGCAACTATATTACAACAATTTCGTATGCAACTATATTGCAACAATTTCGTATGCAACTATATGCAACTATGCAACTATGCAACATGCAACTTATGCAACTTTACACAACTTTACGCAACTTTATGCAACGTTACGCAACTTTACACAACATGCAACTTTATGCAACAATGCAACTTACACAACACAACTTTATGCAACATGCAACATTATGCAACAATGCAACTTATGCAACTTTATGCAACATGCAACTTTATGCAACAATGCAACTTATACAACTATGCAACTATATGCAACTTATGCAACTATGCAACTATATGCAACTATATGACAGATAAGTGTGGCAATTTCAACTTTATGCAACTATATGCAACTGTGTTGGTACCAAAAATGTATATTGGCATGATAAATTATCTTCTTGTTTTAACGAGTGTAGGTACCACCAAATAGGTATCTATCGGATCTATCTTCCTCGAGTGATGATCAATATATACTAAGAGAGGTTGAAAGTGAGACGTGTTGTACTAGATCTACCGGTTCTAGATCAACTAGGTTGGAAAAGGTAAGGAAAAGATTTTGTACCCGCATGCAATTTTTTATTACCAACAGAGGGTCGTGTAATTATGATGCTGAGAGAATAGGTGACATTGAGTTTCCCTTGAGGTATAAACATCGAGTGCAATGATGGGCACCTAAGGAGCTACCTGAAGTGGACACAAATTTCTTCATCGATGGGAGGATGTATCGCATTGCTCCTTCGTCCTTACATGGATTGGGGTTACTTTCCATGGATGGCATAAAGGTCTTCTATGGCACTATAACTAAATTGATGGAGTATGTCGGACCATTATACAAATACAATCACTAGTTGATGTTGGTCTGATATACGCAAAGTATGCAGAGATACGGAGTTGCTGCAAATTATATAAAATTACTAGATAACAATCAAAATAAAGGGGCAACTATGTATATTGATGAAAGGCCAAAAGCTACTGGAAACATTGCGGGCTTTATAAATAGTACATGACCAATGGAAACAACTAAGAAACCGAATTGCATATTTGAGGCACGCAAAGGAAATCGTATATTTGTATGTGCAACAAAAACAATAGTTCCACGTGAAGAGTTGTTGATCGATTACAACTTAAATCGAATAGATGGAGGGGGTGCAACTATGGGGGTAAATATCTTACATACCATTCAACTCAACCTTTGATCAATCATTGTTACAATTTATCAATGCAATATTTCAAATTTTTACTGCATAAATTTTTTACAATTACTTTCATAACTATTGTTGATTAATTTATTGTCTCAACATCTATCCAAGGTGACTGTGGAAAGGCACCCACTTCGCTTCAGCAGGTAAATGTTAAATACAATAAAAACTTATGACTACAACAACTAAATTTCAAAATTTTCATTATTATTATTTTTTTTTTTATGTTATTACTGCAATATTTCATTTTCTTAATGTTACAGGTGAATTTCATAACTTTTATTGATTGATTTATTGTATCAACATCTGTCCAGGGTGACTGTGGTAGAAAATCACCTGCTACATCTCTCCAGGGTGACCGTGGAAAGGAACCCATTGTGCCTCAATAGGTAAATGTTAAATAAAGTAACAACTTATGACTACAATAACCAAATTTCTAAATTTTTTTATTTTTATTTATTTTTTTTTATTTTTTTTTCTGATATTACTCCAATATTTCATTTTTTAAATGTTACAGGTGAATTTCATAACTTTTGTTCATTGATTTATTGTGTCAACTTCTGTCCAGGGTGACCGTGTCTGAGTTTCACCCACTACATCTGTCCAGGGTGACCGTGGAAAGGTACCCGCAGTGCCTCACTAGGTAAATGCTAAATACAGTAACAACTTATGACCACAACAACTAAATTTATGAAATTTTGTTATTGTTTTTCTGATATTACTGCAATATTTCATTTTTTAATGTTACAGGTGAATTTCATAAATTTTGTTGATTGATTTTTTGTGTCAACATCTGTCCAAGGTGACCGTGTCCGAAAATCACCCTTTACATCTGTACAGGGTGACCATGGAAAGGCACTCATAGTTCCTCACTAGGTAAATGTTAAATATGATAACAACTTATGACTACAACAACTAAATTTCTCAATTGTTAAAGTTCATCTCATTAATTTTATTCATCAATGTATTGTGGCATGGTCAACCTGGGAAGGCTCCCACAGAGGATATTGATGAGAAAGAAATATTTTATTCGATTGGCCCAATAACAACTGTAACGAAGGCCTTGAATAAGGATAACATAGAATATCTAGGTTTGATTAGCAAAAGACCCCTGACACAGGAGGATAGGGCAAGAATTGTAGAGCTACATAATACAATAACTAATTTTTGGGTAAGTGGCATCTTCACATATTTTTATTAGCTATGACAATTTCATATCCGTTTTTTAGTTTTATATTTTGTATATGATCTGATAAAGAAAAGTTTTCCATTTGTAGGAGTTTTTAAACCCCGTGCATGGGGAACTTGTCGATCCTGCAACTGTTATAGGTAGCAGTGATGGTCCAATGCAAAAGAAAAGTTGACATAGCAAAGTGAAAGTGAGGCTTTTTGAGCCTCCTGAGGTTCCCCTCGAATCCACTGATGAGCGAAATGATTTTGACCAGCATGACATGCCGGAGCATGATGAGTCGGAGCCTGGGACTCTACATTATGACTCTGGAGAGGAACATAATGTAGATGGACATGATATTATTTTGCATGGAGCAGAATGAATTAAAAGCACCGGATCACTAGATGTCACCTTTTTGGTGGATGACGCATGTGTTCCAATCAAGATTCAGAAGATTGTAGGTAATTGTCCCATTAATTGATTCATTTTTTTCATGAAAATGAAATGGACATTTGTTAAGATTATTATAAATTAATGGATAACATGTTTCTGTAGGAAACAATGTTTTCTATAGAAACTTACATGACAAAGCATTGGAGTTGTTTGGACCCACCATTCGCACATGGTGGAATGGCCAAGATAGCAAAAAGAAAGATGATTTAATAGATCACATAGTAAACTTGTTCGGCAACACTTTCAACAAGAAAGTGGTTACAAAGTTAGCCGATGATAATTTAAAATACACCAAGGCCCAGTATAGGGATAAATTGCAAATAGGCCTCAAGCACGAGCGCCCTCCCATGGTTCCTAAGAAAGAGTGGAAGGCGCTAATAGAGGATGAAAAGGAGAACTTGTTTAAAAATCAAGGACGACAACCACGAGTTGGTCAAGCAAGGTACAACACATGTCATATTATTAGTGAAATATGAGCATTTATGTTTTTTCTTTCTTGTTTTAAGTAACAATGTTGACATCTATTTTTTTTCAAAATTCCATATGTAGGATACTAGACACCTCCAAAGCAACAAAGGCCAGAGTGGAAAAAAACGGCTAGCATAAACTAGGCCAGGGTGGCTATGGAAAACTAAAAGCCTGAATAGTAACATTTAAATGATTAATTGTGGTTAATATTTATTTAACAATAGCGAATAAATATATGTTTTTGTTATTGGTATTTTTAATGGTGTTATGCATTGCAGTTAAATATGTTCAACACTGCTGCCATCGAGGAGGACCTAAAGCTTGGTTACAAGCATGGTTTTAAAAGTGTGATTGAATATAGAAAAATCTTGGGCCAGACTCCTATCTCCCCAGCCATGCAGGTAAATTAAATGAATAAGGAAACCGCAGTATCATGCTTGTAAAGTCTATTCATATTTTATTATATCACCCTTAACTAAGTATTTATGTTTGTTTTCAAGCAACAGTGGTACCGTAGTAGTGAATCCAGTGGTATTCAACAAACACCATGTCATACAAGGGTGCACATGTCCAGTGATAGTGTAGAGCAGAGTACCCATTCCGGTATGTATAATTCAAAATTAGAAATATTTACTGTGATTGCAGATATTTATTTCTTGACTTATACTTATATATTATCTTCTCAAAATTGAAGAGCATGTAGCTCAGGAGGGTGAAATGCGAGAGCAACCAAGTGGAGAGGAAATTAACGCACCAATTGTCGCAGCTACAGAGACAGGTAAAGAGCAATAGTGTAATGTTAATCAAAATAATGAATTAGTTATTTCAATTATATTTCAACATATTGATATGATCATTTTCGTTGTTCCTGTTCACGACCTTGAACAGATGCCAGCTAACCCTTCTCATCGATGTACCAGAAGTATGGTACATGAGCACACACAAACAATAGAAGGACAGGGCACACGAAATACAATGTCCTTGGATGATTATGATATCCTAATTGTCAGTTTTATGAATGTAAAGAAAACAAAAATCAAAGAAAAAATAGATGTATAAGTTCATGTCTTGTATTTGGATCTTTATTGATGTTTATATGTTTATATGTTTTGATGACTATCCTAGTTATGCATGAATGTCTATATGTTTTCTATATAAAGAAAATCATTTCTTGGGTATAGGGAATTGAGAGCGATGTGAGGGGGGGAAGGGGCCATATGAGCTTACACCTTCATGTGGTTGGCCTTGTTCAGTAGAGAATAACCTATTCTCAAAACAAAAAGAAGCTCATTAAGGTATGTGGCAACTTAATTTTTTTCTAGAGTATTCTACATAACTAAATGCATGCTTATTTTCTTATTAATTATTTACTCATATAAAAAATTGTCTTTTATGATTCATGTAGGTCTTGGTGATGGAAATGCATCTCGTGGAAAACTCTTATCAAGTTGTATGGGCTAATGGATTTGGCGAAAGGACAATGAAAAGGTAAGGTTTTTGACGTGTTTTTAAAATCCTAGAACAATGAATGTCATTTGTTACGCTCACCTTAACTCCAAGTTGCCATATGTTACATTTATTCTTGTGATAACCCTATATTAGAGTGTGTTTCCTCTCTCGCTCATGTTCACTCTTAGTCGGTTTATGTCAACTCACGCCTTTTTTCAATGTCATGCCAGTGTCATCAACTTCTTTCTCTTGCCTTTGTTAGAACTACCCTAACACCACAACCTCCCATATTTACCTTTTCATCTATCCTCCATCCTTTCCATAAGAGATCATGTTTCTAATCCTACCTCACTTGTGGTAAGATTTCAACCTCTGTGATGTAGGTATCTAGATAAACATGTTCTTGCATTGCTCATTGCTCATTCTTGGAAATGAAAGTATGTATTAGTCTACCCCCTTTATATTGAACATATTCATGATGTACCCAAAATTTTGGACCTCATTATTATTGTCCTTTTTGTATGCTCCAACAATTGTGCAAGTGACATCCACAAGTCTCTCCCTATTATATTAGTAATATTCCTCTTATTATTATCAAGGAAGGAGTTGATAACTATCCCTTATATAAACTATGCCTAAATTATCGAGGCATCAAATAACATTATGTTTTTACAAGAATATATGAGTCAATGTCATAACGACCCTTTAGGTTCGTAAGAGTTTCCAATTATTCAAGGTGTTAAGAGCCATTATTTCCCAAATCATTTAGAACATATAAGAAAATTGACCAATAGCTTATACATAGGTGATGAAAGAGATTTTACAACCTTTTCATAAATCACAACCTTTTTATTGATGGTGTCTTCATGGGTTCAAAACCTTACTTTACAAACCTAACAATATTTCTACCTTTCAACATTCTCATGAACCCTTGGGTTTACCATTACTCCTTGTGGATCATAAATTTCCACTCACCAAATTAATACAAATTGAAATTTTTGTCACTTGCACAAGCCTATATGACATCACAAATATATGAATTCAACTAGGAGTAGACCTTTTCCCTTTCAAGTTGATGATCCCCATCAACTTTGGGACTCAATGTCTCTTCATTAAATTCTCCTTCTAATGAGGATGGCATAGACATCTTCAAATGATCCACATATACATTGGAATATTTTCCCATATATGGTGACCAATCCAAGCAAATAGTTTTTATTCATTCTTATCCAAAATCCTAAAATATCATTTTAAACCTTTCTTTGGTGGGTGCAACCACACTTGATCTAACTTAAGAGGTATGTGTTGTTCAATGCTTATCATGCCTCTTTTCGTAACTTGATTGAGATTCCTACAAGGTTGCTTATACCTACACATGTTCGTGGATTTTTCTTTTTAATGAAGTTTGCATATTTTCCTATTGATCAATTTTCTTAATTGTTCCACTTTGAGGGCTAAAATTTCAAGTTAAAGTGAGTACAATAAAATATGAGAAAGTCTTAGGTGGAGGATTTGAGGTGAGTAATGAATTGTGTAATTAACAATGATATATATAAATGACAAACAGTCTTCCCAAATATTGGGATGTTATAGCCTCACAACAAATGAACCAATGTTTGATTTATATCCTTGGGATACCCATGCAATTGTAAATAAAGGAGACACTTCTCTTCAAATTATATCCAATATCATCTAGAGTGTGGATTAAAAGTTTCTTGAGAATATATTATATCTACTACACATGATAAATGTAGATATTCCAAAATGCACCTTTACATAAGTGAAGAAGATAAATACATCTTGTTTTCATGTTTCAACATGGTATAAAAACTACCATAATATTTAGTCTTGTTTACTCTAAAATGTATATCTACTTTACATCTTCAAGCTTCCCACATGAGCTTATTCTTGGCTCTCCTTTCTAAACAACAAAATTATGAAATTTATAATTTAATCCTCCTTCAAGCCTACAATCATCTCAAAGACTCGAGACATGCATATCTATACAAGTTTTGTAAGGTTTTAACTATTTTGCCAAAATTTGAGCTAGATGTAGGTAATCCCTTATATTCTTCAAGTACATAAGAGTTTAACTTTAGAGCTATGGTCAAATAAAAACCAAGAGGTCTTAAAGGAAATTGACCATGTGGTTTTGTATATATTTATCATACTTGATTACCAAATCAAAATGTTGCAGGATACCATTCACATGAAGCCTGGGCTTTGTTGTGACTTGGATCAATTGACAAGGATTATAAAAGCTTATGATTTGAGTGAACAAATAATTCATGTATTACTTCAATGCATAAACTATGATGTACAATTCCTTGTCTTATTTGGGGTATATTATGATTGCACCAACAAAAGTTTCAAGTGTTATGTTATCCAACTCCTTCATTGTATCAAAGGTTCCCCCATTATGTATCATGCGGCATTTTCTTTGATTTCAAATGAAATTGCAAGTTTCATTAGATTTAATATTGATGCATTACAATTCTTTCATGTCAAAGCTTCAATTACTTGGTTTTCAATTGCAATGAATTGAAAGGTTCTACTTGCCTTTTATAATGTGCATTGAAGATAAACTTCATTCCTAAATAATTTACTAACCTCGTGAATTACCTTGGTTCAATTAAATTATCTGGGATCAACCAATTTACAACGAATTTTATATTTCTTAGGTCAATACAAAATTCACATCCTCTAACTACAAAATCCATACACAACAATAATTGTTTTCCAAGCTCATATTTCTTCATGTTGGCTTGAAATTAATTGTGTTGAAGGGTAAAAAATATCATCTCCAAATGTTTCAAATGATCTTCCCAAATCTTGCTAAAAGTCAAAATATCATCCAAGGAGGCTACAATAAAGGTGTTTGAGAAATGGTCTTAAGATATCATCCATCAATCTTAGAAGTGTTGTCATAGAATTGTGTAATATAAATTGCATAATGACTCACTCATGCAATCCATGTGTGTGTTTTTTTGAAAGTAATATTCCAAATTATTCTTTGTGTATATTGTCATATTGGTATCCTTACTTCTAATCCAACTTCATGATAACACATGCTTCCAATATTTGGTTGATTAGTGCCTTGATTATTTGTAGGGATATATATATATATATATATATATAATATATATAATCTTCTTCAATCTAAAAGATCTACACATTTTCTCTAACATCCATCTTTCAATAGAAATGTTGGCTACACTTGTGGACCTGCACACCTGCTACACTTGTGGACTTGCACACCTGCTATACTTGTCATCAATGAATTACTTCCTATCTTATTGAATGCCAAGGTCATCATCCCACTTAGGACAAATCACTATCCTAAGTTGTTTTTAAAAAGAACTTTTTCTATCTTATTGAGAATGTAGAGACATTGTAATATAGCATTACCATATTACAATGTAATATGGTAATACCATATCCTGTGTATTTTTATTTATTTTTAACTTAAAGGATGTGTTGCAATATCGACGATAGTTCGTCGGAAACCATTTTTTTATTTTGAACAACCTTGGAAATAGAGACGAAAGTTCGTCGTAATTTTCCACGGTTTTTCGTCGCACATACAACATCTACGTCGTAAGTTTGGTCTTGGCATAGATTTTCATCTCTATTGCCACACCTTTTGATCGCAATTTTCCATGGTTTTGTGTCGCACATACAGCATCTGTGTCGTAAGTTTTTGTCTTGGCATAAATTTTTGTCTCTATTGCCATGTTGCTTCGTCGCAATTGCCACGGTTTTGCGTCGCACATACAACGTCTACGTCGTAAGTTTTCTCTTGGCATAAATTTTTGTCATTATTGCCACGCTTTTTCGTTGAAATTTTCCATGGCTTTGTATCGCACATACAACATCTGCGTCATAAGTTTTTGTCTTGTCATAAATTTTCGTCGATATTGCCACGCTTTTTTGTCGCAACTTTCCACATTTTTTTTACATTTCCATCATGATGGTGATGACACGTGGAGAACTAATTTCGTCGCTATTTCCACGAACACCTAGTTCCTGGATATAGCGAAGAAAAAATAGCGACGAAAAAAAGTCTTGGCTTTCATGGAAATTGCGACGGATAAGTGTGGCAATAATAACAAAAAATCGTCACAAATTTGGTCATATGTACTAGTGAGGGTTTTAACCACGTAATACATCAATGTACTAATCTTTGATTTAGTTGTGTGAGTAGTTTCTTAATATGCTAATTCAGATACTATTATTATTATGGATAAAAATTTAGTCTTGTATACATCTATGTCAAGGAAGATTAGTGTGAAAAATAAAACAAGAAAGGTGTGTGTGAAAAATAAAATTAAGATATAGTGATATTTAAAAAATAATTTGGTCTTAGTAGAAATTAATCATCATCATTATCATCATTATAGATTACTTTATAATAAAAAAATAACTTTAAATTATATAAATATATATTTTTATTTTAAAAAAAATAGATGTAACTTTGATATATATGTGTGTGTGTGTGTGTGTTTATTTTTGAAAAAGTGAACCATAAATGATGAAAGTGTCACATTTATATATATAAATTCACACTTCCATTGTAGTAAAAGGATGTATTAATTTTATATCGAGCGATTTTGAAGCGACACCAGGCTAGGGTTGAGGGTTTCTGCCACTCTGCTACAACTTTCTGCCCCACTGGGGCTCATGCCTCTAAAGGAGGGAGGGCCGAGAGGCCCCTCTTACAGACAGGCAACAATGAATGGAAGCATGGGAGAGGGCTCCAAGCAGCCCACCTTTGAACCTCCCCCCGATCTACGCTTCAAGCTAGTGGCCAAAGGAACCTTCAAAGACAAAGAGATGGACATTGACTCAGGGAAAGTGCCAACACCCACAAGCGCATCAAGGCCATGGCTACCAGGAAAGTGTATCCCAAAAGCACCACATGCCCCGAAATACATTATCAGTTCACCCCGCATTGAGGAACATAAACAATATATGAGAGATTACGCTTTAGTAGGCAAATTTTTAGGGCTCTAGCCCTCAGAACGAGACCTGATCAAATGGATACATCATTGGTGGAAGCCCAAGGGACATTATGAACTACAATTGAGCTCCAAGGGTTTCTTCACCATCATCCTGCACAACCTAGAGGACCGAAACTGCATTTTTTACGGAGGGCCGTATTTTTTCAACTCAGCGGGACTCTTCTTGAGGTTCTAGACAGAGAAATTTAGCCCTGAAACAGAAGACTTCGCACATGCACCAGTGTGAATCAAACTATATTCCCTACCTCAGGAATTTTGGCTGGAGGAGGTTCTGGCAGGTATAGGTAACACCATTGGTGTCCATGTCAAATCTTCGGAGGCCACTAGGCAAAGATGATACAATTCATATGCACGCATCTGTGTATACCTGAATATAGCCAAGCCGCTCCCAGGATCCATAGCCTTAGAATACCACGGTGAGGACTGGATGCAAACCATTGACTATGAACATATTATGTTTAGGTGTAGGAAATTCCATGAGCACGGACATATCTTCAGAGAATGCCCCCTCAATGCCGTAAACAAAGAAGGGAATTAAGATGCCGGAAAATACAAGGATGGCTTTGCTTAGGCACTTAGAAAGCGCAGACAAGGTGGAAGAAAGAAGGCAACCCAAGAAAATAAGGATCCGTCCACCAGTAACAAATATTCGATACTACAAGATCAACAGGATAACCCCTCAAACCCCAAATAGGCGCAGACGGAGAAAACACCCCAGCAAATAGGTAAAGAGAAAGGAGGATCACTGTCGGAGACGAATCCAACCACTTCACCAACATACCCTACAAATCGAATGGAGGATCACTTGGAAGCAGAGGATGGGGATGTCGAGATGGATCTCGACAAGCAAGAACTAGCAGGTGTGGACCTGGAGCACCTAAAGCATGCATATCGACACCAGAAATTGTACACCATACCTCCAGATCAACTGCAAAAAGTGCACAAGGTCTTCCTCAACTCCTCAGCTGGATCCACAACCAGATCCAGTAAGGGTTTGGGAATACAAGGGAATTAGCCAAAGGATCAGAGTAAAACTCAAAAAGATGAAAAGAAAAGAGGAAGGAAGTCAACGAACAAGATCATACAAGAGATATGTCACTTCATGGTGAACTCCAATCAGATCCACCTCATCTCGGATAGCTTTCCCCCTCTCGTCTTCCCTTATTCCTCATGAAGATCATCTCCTAGAATATAAGAGGTCTCAATGGACGTAGCAAGCAAAAACTGCTACGAGATTTGATCTTAGCAGAGAAACCGGACATAATGATGCTCTAAGAAACAAAATGCACTACTAAAGACATATATAGGCTTCTCCCCTATTGTTGGAAGCAAGGGAAAGTGGTATCCACGACGGCCACAGGCACAGCTAGAGGCCTAGCTGTACTATGGAACCCCAGCACAACCATTATGGAAACCTTCATCACGACCAAATGTTCTATCACAACCGCCTACAGGCTCATCGACTCCAACAAACATGGCCACCTCTCTAATGTTTACGGACCAACCAATTCTAGGGATAAGCAAGCCTTCCTCAATAACCTGGAGTACTTGTCTACCTTAACCAAGGATAGTAGATGGATTGTAGGGGGTGACTTCAACCTAATACGCAACCTGGATGAAAAAAAAGGGGGAACTCGACGCCTGGAATAGGACTCTAGCGACTTCCAAAATCTTATAGACAACATCGACCTCATTGACCTAGAAACCCCCAATGACACCTTCACTTGGATAAACAAGAGAACTGGAATACATCAAATAACATGCAGACTGGATCGGTTCCTGATTTCAGAATCCCTCATGTTGGAAGGAACAACTCTCAAGGAAAGCATTCTGGATTTTCATGGGTCAGATCACTGGCCCATTCAGCCATGGTTGGATGTGTCGGCCACCCCAGGTCGAAAAACCTTCAGGTCCAAGAAATTCTAGCTCAGCCACCTGGATTTTCACAAAAATATCCATGAGTGGTGGAGGGGAGCAGTGATACCTCATGGCTCCAAGATGTATCGATTCTAGCAAAGGCTCAAGAATATTAAGCAACAACTCAAACTCTGGAACAAGAAAACCTTTGGCAATATTTTTGACTCCCAAAAGCAGCTGACAGATCAAATGAGCATTGTACAAAGAAAAATCCGGGAGCATGGACTTACTGAAGATATTAAAACCCAGGAAGCAGTTGTAAGCCAACAACTGGAATCCAAGAAGGCTCAAGAAGAGATTCCGTGGAAACAAAAATCTTGCATCCAGTGGCTCAAGGAGGGCGATCGAAACACCAAATGTTTTCACAAGTCCACCCTTCAACAACGACACACCAACCAAATCACGCAGTTAACCTCCAACAATGGCCAACTCATCCATTCTCATGAGGATTTGGAAAAGGAACTAGTCGCTTACTACAAAGACCTCCTTACGGAGCCCCTACAGAATAGATCTCAGGCCATTACCAAGGTCACATAACACATATCTGCCCTAATCACTAAGGAATAGAACGCAGCCCTGCTCAGGCCCATCGCTCTCGAGGAAGTAGATCATGCGCTCCAGTACACCTCCAAAGGAAAGGCTCTGGGTCCGGATGGATTTACTAGCGACTTCTTCCATCACTGTTGGCAGATGATCAGGGAAGAGGTATGGGAAATCAATGAAGACTCCAAGTCTTCAGGGCAAGTACTCCCAGCTCTCAACGCAACTTTCCTCACCCTCATTCCCAAAGAGGAGAAGATCAATCACCCCAAGCAGTTCTAACCCATTGCTCTGTGCAACATCATCTATAAACTCCTAACCAAAGTGATCTCCAGAAGACTCAAGCCCATCCTACCACTGATCATCTCTCTAGAGCAATCAGGTTATGTGGAAGGCAAGTAAATCCTAGACAGTGTCATCCTAGCGCATGGAGTTATTCACTCCTTGCAGAAGAACTACATGCCAGGTATGCTCCTAAAATTGGATCTCTCCAAAGCCTTTGACAAGTTAAGTTCGGCTTACATGCGCGCAATGCTCCTTGCCTTTGGTTTCGACCACACTTGGGTAGAGTGGATTCTAAATCTTACCTCCTCTGCTTTCTTTTCTATCTTGGTCAATGGGGTCCCTTTTTGTCCATTTTCTCCCTCCAGAGGAATCCGACAAGGCGACCCTCTGTCCCCTTTCCT
>CBVK0100485352.1:0-18633 GCA_900067695.1 Picea abies
TGGAAGAAAACCCTAGGCTATATAGCCAAACAAAGGGTAGCGCTCCTTTCCCCAAGGATAGAACACCAGCAATAACTGATAAGATAGTCCAAACCCTAACCAAGAGATAGTCCAAGACATACGTGATCTGCTAGCTGCAGCAGCTGCAATGGTAGCTCTTCAACAAACCTGCACATAAAACTAGGCACTGCAGTGCGCACAAGTGCTACTCTGCAATTCTGAGACTGCCTGCCAGAATGAAGACTGGCCTCCTGTATTTATAGTAATTTTGGCTAACTGCCTAGGCCGACTTCTCATTCTAGGTATCTGTCTGTTTAGTATATATTATTTCTTCTGACCAATTTCTTCTCTTAGAGGCTAATAACCTAATACAAGTTATCTTCTTGAGCCAACATGTCTTCTAGGGTTATTAGTCAACTCATTAGGGTTTTGTCTTTCTTCCCAGAGTATTCTATTCTTGTTAGTTTTACACATGGAGGTAAATACCTCCCGCAACTACCATAATATCAACACCCTTGTCTAGATTTGGGCTCAATTTGTAGGTACAATGCCAAACTCATTGCTTCCTCGTTGATTTGATTTGGGTGTGGCCCACCAAAGTTGAGTTAATTCCACCACAATAATCTCTATATTCTCTCTTTTCATACCTCTTTAATACTCTATATATGTATATGTATATCTCCTTAATGGATGCATAAATGATTTTTCGTACATATGATGTCATTCCAATTCCTTTGCTCATGAACATATACTTTGAAATCTCATAGAATCTCTTGTATCATCATGAAAACTATAATTGTTTGCTTAGTGTTATATATATATATATATATATATATGTTGAATATTATCGAGGCACCAAAGGCTACCAACAGAGGTATGTCTTTGACCTACTGTTGGGCACTATTTTCAAGGTGTTTCAAGATGTTTTGTCTCATTGTTTCTGGACAGTTAAGTTGTTTTCCAAAAGAGTAAACTCAAAACTTTTTCATGGTTTGATAATTCTCCCTTGAAAAACTTTCTTTAGTCATGTGATTTTATGCCCATTTGAGACTCTCTTTCATGTGTTAAATGTATGGTTTAGGATGCCATAAATATTAGCACATGCATATAGCTCAAAAAATCAAATACCCTCTTAGGATATTTAACAACCTACCACTAAAATTCCAAGAAAACATGACAAATGAACACATAAGTTTTTGTTCAACATGACCTTGGAAAAACCCCATGGGGAAAACCAGTTTGGAGTAGAACTTTATTATGAAGATATGAAAGAAAAAATAGCTATTGTATCTATAGCCTCTACTCTTTTAGGATCAATCATGATTCCATCTCGAGATACGATATGACCCAACAACTTGCCTTCCTGCATAGCGAAATGAGACTTTTTAGGATTTAAGGATAGACCAAACCTGCAGCATTTTTCAAATGTTTGTTTGAGATGAATCATATGGTCTTCATCCGATTTTGAAAAAATAGTAAGATCATCCAAATAGATGACTACAAACTTGTCCCATTCGCCGATGAAAGAAATATCCATTGCACGTTGAAAAGTAGCTCCTACATTCATTAGTCCAAACGACATTTTATCATATATAAACGTGCCCCAAGGAGTAGTAATTGCAGTTTTTTCTTTGTCAAGATCACTAACAGCAATCTGATTATAACCTAAAAATCCGTCAATCATTGACATTCTATTAGCCCCTACTACTTTTTCAAGAACATGGTCCATTTTAGGTAGAGGATAATTATCTTTAAGAGAAGATTTATTAAGATTCCTGAAATCAACACATAATCTGATTTCCCCATTTTTCTTTCTAACTGGGACCAGATTAGCTACCCAATCAGAATATCTTAGGGGTACAATTATCTTAGCATCAATAAGTTTTTTAACTTCTCGTTCGATAACAGGTAATAAAATAGGGTTAAATTGTCAGAGTTTTTGTTTGAAAGGTTTGACACCTGGTTTGAGAGGTATTTTATGTTCAACTACAAAAGTGTCATATGTTTTCAGTTCTTCATACAACCATGCGAAAACATCTTTATATTTTCTTAACAGCTCCATATATTTGTTTTTGTTTTCTGTTGATAAATATTTGTATAGTTTAACCATCCGGGGGTTATCTTCAGCTCCTATATTACAATCTTCAACCTCCTCTGGTTGGGGTTGTAGAGTGGTTTTAGAAGGGATGTCATTTTGATTAAAAAGTCTTTCCAAAGGGATTAGACCCTTGGGGATTTGGTTGTTCTTGAGAACAAGCATTCAGTGGTTTGCAATTTTATCATGAAATTCTTTAGAATCCTCACCTTCTTGCATGATCCAAATAGGATCATTTTGATTTTCCTGATCGGTATGTGTATTTGCAAATTCATCTAAAGATTCTAGAAATTTTCGAAGTTGCTCATCGTCTTCAAAAACCTGCCAATGTTGTAAATTATTTGGTATTGAAGGGCGATGCCTCATTTGTATATGATATTTTAAATTAAAAGCAGTCGAGGGTGTAAAAGTTGATGCAACTTTGGCTAAAGCATCAACTTGTTGATTCTCGGATCTTGGGACAAAATGAAAATTCACAGAAGTGAAGAAGTTCTCGATTAAATCCCAGACACAAATCCTATAGTACCGTAATCTAGGATGCTTAACCTGATATTGTCGATTCACTTGTTTTATAATTAACTCTGCATCACCAAATACTTCGAGTTTCTTAATCTTCATCCTTCTAGCAGCTTCTAGTCCTAGCACTAAAGCTTCATATTCACATACATTATTTGTACACTCTATATTCCACTGGAGCCTATATGAAAAAGGAATAACAAATTGATCATTGGGAGCAATAAGAAGTGCTCCTGCCCCAGCTCTGAGATAGGAGGAAGCACCATCAAAATACATTTTTCATACACCAATACTATATACATTTTTCTCTATTTCTTTTTTTCCAATTTTTTCTTCTGTACATTTATCATCTACATCTACTTCAAAATCATCATCTAAAGATAATATACAATTTCCTAAATCTTGGTCGGCAATATACACTGGATGATTGTTAGGGTTTTTCGGGTCACCTACAGTAAATGCTAACCTAGTCTCTCTGTAAAGACGAGTGAATTGGCCTCCGAAAACTGGAATTGTAGCATAAGTCATATCTAGTTGGAGTGAACCTCCAATCTTAGCACCCCATGATCTAGATAATAGCATACCATATTTTGGGGGAATGTCAGTGACTACTACATCCATAAGAATAGTTTTAGCAGGTATTTGAGCCAAACCTACCACTAGGTCCTTAATCATACCTATGCATTTTACTTTCCTCGAGTCGAAAGAATATAAATCACCATAGAGTCTTGTGATTTCCAGACCAAGTTTTTCCATTATTTCCTTTGGCATAACATTGTGGGAAGCACCGGAATCCAACATACAGTTATGGAGATGGTGATCAAATAGGGTTAATGTAATATAAAAAGGAGCCACTGTGTCTCTAGCACCTTCGACGTGTGGACCGAAGACTAAAATAGGTTTGTCATCCTCTAAGTTGATGGCATCGCCCTGGCTTTCATCTTCGAAAAAATTAATCATTTTGGTGATTTGTTTTCTATATACAGGATTTTTAGCTAACTCAACAAGGGGAATAGGAATTTTGATTTTATTTATTTCGTTTTCCAAATTAAAGTTTCCTAGAGCCTTGTCATTTTCGATGTTCGGGGCTTCCATACCTTTCTTCTCAGTTTTACATTGAGATCTAACCTTGTTTTCTTTTATAGGGGTTTGTGTATTCACAGGGAGTGTTCCTACCGGTTCTAACTGTACAGGTAGCGTATCAGTTGTGTTTCTTTTTGCAAACTGTTTATCTACAACCTTTGGAGTTACCTCATCGGTCTTGTTTCTCGGCAAAATCTTTTTTGTTGGAACATTTGGGAGATTTTTATTTCGTGGTCTCAAATTATACTTTCCTTGTAATTCAACAATAATATCATCTGCAATATTTTGATATGTGAGATCATCAGTCATATTATTACTAACCTGTTCTTCCGATGTGCTTTCTTTATTTAAAGATGCTTCGTAATCCTGTCTAGAGAAATAAGGGGATTTATTATCATCGCCAAGGTTACTAATATCTTCATCGATTTCCTCGAAATCTCCTAAATCTTCCTCTCCGATGTAGTTTTCACTTTTAAAAGGTGTTTGAATTTTTTGATCTTCATTTTTAATTATTTTCTATGGTCCCTGAGGTTCAGGATTTCTTCGAAAATCTTTTCTGGGGAAATTATCTCTTTTCGATTTCTCTAGTTCCATTTTTGAGACCTTGTTTGAAAGTTCTCGAATGACCCTAGCCATCTCTTCTATTCTATTTCCAGAGGATTTTCCTGACCCTGAAGATCCACCTTGTTCTTTAAATTTTTTATTTTCTTTGTTTCCAGTTTAAGTCTTTGCTTTAAGCTTTCCTGATGCCATCATATTGGATTCGATTTCAATTGCATCATCCTGCATTTTAGAGAGGTCTATCGATCTCCTTTCTCTCAAAAGTAAAGAAAATTCGGGATCAAAAGCACCAACAAAAGTCACTTTTGTTGCAGGTTGTGAAGGTTTAACTTCAACTGGAATTTTATTGTACAATTTAGTAAACCTCTGTGTGAATTCTAAAACTGATTCAGATTTTTTCTTCCTGAGGGCTCCAAATTCAGTCAAGTAGTAGAGGTGATCTTTTCTCTCTCCCCATTGTCTAATAAATGCACTTTCAAGTTCTTCATAGGATCTCAAGGATCCAGCCGCTAGGGATCGGAACCAAGTCGTCACCTGTCCCTCAAAGGTTTGAACAAGGAGCCTAGAATAAACATCTTCATGTTCTATTCTGAGTATATCAGCAAATTGATCAAAAAAATTTATATTCCCTTGGGCAATCAAATCACCTTTCCCTGTAAATTTCGGAAGGATTTTCATATAGTTCTCAGGAAGATCATGAAGAGGAACAGGAAGAACAAGGGGAGCGTATCTTGTAGCCACTTTAGCGAAAATCCCAGGAAGCGGTCCTCCATGGGCACCGCCTCTAGCTCCAGCACCTCCTTGTGTAGCCATGGTTAGATTTGGGACTGAAGTTTGGACAATGTGAGGAGAAGATTCTGGGAAATCTGCAAAAGAAACCTCAGGAAATGAGAAAGTATCAAATGAAGGGGGAAGTGAAAGTGATATTTCAAGAGTTTCCGATGAGTTTGATTGTGTAAAGTTAGGCTGATATATAGTATATGTAGATAAAAAGATTTGTTTAAGTGATTTTCGTGATTTTAATTATTTTTCCGGATCGGAGACTAGTGAGGTCTGTTTACTATCCGGGTTTTTTCTGGTGTTCTTACGGCTACTAGCCAGTTTATTTAGTGTGGAGTTGCCAAGTGAAAAATATTTTAGCCTTAGAAGGTTTTATGTTCTTGTTCACTATCAACAACAGAAATTGTCAATGTCATTCTTCCCAGGGAAATAATTCGTTTCTTCGATCCTCGACAATGGCGCCAAAAAGATGTTGTTCTTGAGTTTATGTTTTAAGGCTATAAAACATACCGTCAAGGTATCCGTAAATGATTTTAAAAGAATGATTTAGAAAAAGGAATTTTAAAGAAGGTTAAGGCAAAATCAGTTTCTCAACTGTCTTTGTCTTGCTTCTTGTTGCTCTTGGATGCTAATGTCATGCTCAATAGCAGCCCATGATCGTTCTAGTTCTACCCGGTTGGTTGTTGTCTGTAAAATGGTGTTAAATAGGTTTAAAGCGATGCTAGTTTGATCTTGGAGTCCGGGTTCAATGTTGGGTTGTCTAACACTTGGAACAATCATGGAGGACAAATCTTTATTTATTTATAAAGGGTTTTAATCAATTTGTTACTTCAGATTTCCATAGATGAGATTAAGGAAAACAATTTTAAAATCTAAAACAGTAATGTAAACACATTCAAGGCCGTTTCTTGGTTTTGTAACAATTTCATGGATTATAAACAACAAATAAACACTACAGAGAAATACAAGGCTTTAATCAAGAAAGAATCTTATATTTCAATAGACAATAATGAAAGAAAAGACGAAGTTTCTAACAAGAGTTAAGTATTCAGGAACAAAAGCTTCACGGGTCTTGAAATTACTAAAAGCGATTTCAGAGGAAAAATTGTAAATCATTTGACATCCAAACCAATCTGAAATATAAATCATTGATGTATATAGCTTCAAATTGATTTACTTGTTAGATATAACATTAAAAGGAAAAATTCAACAGAGCATGATAAACAGGGAAAAGACACATAGTTACAAAGTTGCAGGATCTAGAATCTTGTTTGTGATTTATATTCTGATGTATTTCAAAACTGATATTACAAAAATCGTTATCTCCAAAAATTTTGAAGCCCTTTCTCAGCCTCTAGAAACTATATTTATACATTTTCATCAAAGTTTCTCGTTGGTCATTAAACAACTTCCTAATATTATGGTTACATAAAAATAATGTCAACCGTTTACAATTTCTAATAATAAAAACATTTAAAAAAGATTTCAAGTTTGCGTTGACGAACTTTCTTTTTCTGTATCAACACACTGAACACATTTTGCCAAAAAATTTACTAATATCCTTGGAGCTTTGGGTATTTCATTTTCTTCAAATGAGAAAAATCTCCTCTGTAATTTGGGCAACCGACTTTCTATCATTCTTTCTGTGAACTTAACAGTTTTCAACTTTAAACTTGAAGTCACCATCCACTTGTTGATCTCCGTGATGTTGATCAATTTGATGTTTGAAATCTCTGCTTTCTTTTCCTCAAGCTCTTCTCTAAACCTCAGCTGATGCTTGGCTATATTGACTTCACCTAACAATCTGGAACAACCATTTGTTCTGATATTCACTGAATCTCTTTCCAAGAGATTGAAGATTCCTTGGCAATCTTCATTAACTTCCCTTGTGATTCGTTTATATTCAGCCAATTTTGACTCCCACACTTTAATCATTATATCTCCTTTAACCTGTTCAGAAATTGATAATTTCTGTGTCTTTCCAATTTCTTCCTTTGATGAGGAAGCCACTGCTTTCTGAAAGGTTTTCCTAGCTGCTTTTGTCTCTCTTTATTTCTGGAACACATTTTCTATGGACTTATTTGATTCCTGAAAATAATTCTGGATTATTTCCAAATTCAAGAATACTTTCTGTTGTTCCTCCTCTATTCTTGCATATGTCTCAGATGCCTGTGTCCTGAAATGTTCAAGTTCAACTACCTGGTTAGTAATAGAAATAATCTTATCATGTAACTGTTTGTTTTCTTCTCCTAGCTTTTGAACCTGTTCCTGTGTGACCTGTATTAAATGTTTTGCCTCATCCAAATCTTTATTTAATTTTTGGATTTCTTGCATATCTTTGAGTCTATCTTGTTCTAGACCTTTCTGTATTCCCCATGCAATATTTCTTTCATTTTCTTTTATCTTGTCTTGCAACTGGATTATTGTTTGATCCTTTTGTTCAAGCATAGTTGTTAGATTACCTACAGAATACATGTTAGCTGATGCTATAGCACCCATTGTTCCTGCTAATTCTATAGAGAACTCTCCTTCCTTGAGTTTATTTCCATCTATGATAACTCCTATGCCTTTTAATCATTCCTTCTCCTCTTGAATGAATCTCTTGTTTCAAGACTGCTCTTCATTTTTTGCTGAAAAAATAATCCGACGA
Organism: Picea abies; assembly: GCA_900067695.1. NCBI lineage: Eukaryota > Viridiplantae > Streptophyta > Pinopsida > Pinales > Pinaceae > Picea > Picea abies. The sequence goes on from CBVK0100485352.1 coordinate 7,686, forward strand.
GGGGATTTCATCTCTTGAAATCGGATCTAGGTCACTAACATACAAAAATCCTTCATGAGGGGTTCCGAAAGTAGACTGTAATGGAGTTAAGGAGGTGATAGGACTACCAAGTTCTTTTGAAGCAGTTCCTCCAATCTTTTCTGGAACATCATCAAGAATTATTGGACTTGTTTCCAGTCCTTTCCCTTTCTCTTTCCCTGATTCTTTTATCTGAGTACCCTCGGTGTTTTAAGGAGGTATCTCAGTATCCTTCAACTTATCTTTTTCATTAGTTTTACTCTGAGTATTAGTTTCAAACCCTGGAGGGGTTTCTTCCTGCTCTGGTGATGGGGTTGGAATTTCACCTTGCAAAATTTTAGGCAGGCAGTTTCGCCTATGACTTTGAAAATATGCAAATCCAGCCTGTGAATCAGGTGTCAAGGCCTGAACTCTACTCAGCACTTCTTCATAAGACCCAACATATTTGAAAATATCATCATAAACAGAAACTTCATGTTCATATGCTTTTAAATTACAATGTATGTAATGTCGACTAATTATTTGGTAAGGGTCATGTTTTCTGTGCTCAATGTTTACTAACTTCACTTCCTCCAATGACTCAGCCTCCACCTTAGAATGGCCTAAATTTGATAAAGTAAATTTCCCGACATGAACAGGGAAAGATGGCCATGCTTTTTTCTGAAGGGCTTTTAATTCTAACCCAATACCACCCTTGGCTAACTGATAAGCTACTTCTCTGCATATCAATCTGTCTAGTAAGAATTTTGGGAGTGCGTGAGGAGGAATAGAATAGCCATAGACCCTAACATAGGAAAAAATTTCCTCAATAAACAAATCGGCAATAGATTTAAGACTTTCTATGACTGCATTAGAAATGCGAGGGGGTTCGCATCCAAAAAATAATTTGTGCATAGGAATAATTACAAAATGACAAACATCGTAAAATGCTTCTTTAGCATTTTCTTCCCATAGGGTTGAGTGGTGTTTATGAACAGGCTCTGGGTAGGAAACACTCCAACTCCAATTCATTAATGGAAATGGGGTCATAAAACAGATAGCATCCATAATATATGCAGACATATAAAAAGACACTGGTTGTCCCTTTGACTTGGCTTCTTTATACTTTAAAATTTCTTCTATTAGGTTATCTGATAAAATTTTATACCAGTTGAAACCATTTCCATTTCCAACTTCTTCTAAGAAGGGTACCCAGTCTGCATGAAAGTGACAGGGATCTAATCTTCCGAAAAGTCTACATAACATCATGGCTACATAAACCATATATTCATTTAAGGATGTTGTGGCATAAATCCCATGAGTATCAACCCTAAACTTAGCTTCAGACCTTTCCCATCCTTTAATCATGTCGGGGTATGTCTAGTCTGCATCAATACATTCTTTTCTCTGAAATTCAGCTAAAAATTCAGCATTAAAGGTGTGTTTATAATTCGGAGATAGTTTATACATTACTTGAATGTGCTCAGGCTGAAATGAGCCGACGATAGCTCCTTGCTCATTCTAGACACTCCTTGTTGGGATATCTACTTTATCTAGAGCCCGGCCGCCCATCTCAGTATATGACACCAGCCTCAGACGCACAACAACCTTATGAAGTTCAGACTCAGCAACGTCCCGTAGATGATTTTTAGAATCAGGGTCAACATACTTTAGCTCGTCCTCCAGCAAGTCAAAAATTCTAGTCCATGATTTGATGGAGTGTATGGCGTGTGGAGTAGTATCAGAGATAATGTCACCTTCCTGTGGTTCTTCATTTTTCTTCTGTGATTTTTTAGGTGCCATAGCTCTGCATTTGACTTGAGAACCTGTCACAGAAAGTGGTTGAATAAGCTCAGCTTTAGAATGAAAACACAGACGTTTCAAACGTTTACTTCGAATATATCATAAAAATATTGAGATTTGTACATCTGTTACGAAATTAAAGCTCTTAATGCAAAAAATATTTCCGGAGATATGCATTTAATGTCCATACTTAGGCTTTCTCGGCCTTTTCAAAATAAAAAGAAAAACTTGCTTAGTCGGAAAATGATGAATTAATGAACACTCAAAGAAAGATTAACTTTAAACCTGTTTAGAAAGTGGATTTTTTAGTGTTAATTTTGAGTTAAATTTGAAAACATGATTTTTCAGGGTTTCGACAATCTTGATGTTGAAAAATATGTCATCAAAGAAACCCGATCGCCGAAATCACGAAATCGCGATGTATTAATTAAAATTTAAATGTTTTTAGTATGTTCATTAATCAAGATTAGACCCTTTCGAGATTTCGTTAATTGGAATTCCGGAAATCGGGATTTTGGGAAACCTGATGACATGAGACGTGCTCTCATGGAATCGCGAATCGCGAAATCACGATGGCGTGTTTCTTTTAATCATGATTTAACTTATCTTAATTAACTAAGTAATCAATATTAAGGTCAAAACAAAATTAGTTTAGTTTTGTCGTAAACTGTGGATTGGGGTTTCGTAAATCAGGAATTCGGGAAACACGATGACAAGATATATGATCTTATTGAAACGCGAATCCTGATATCGTGACGTGATTATCTTAATCTTTAAACCTTCTTAAAAGAGAATTAAGTAATTTTTGTTTTGATCAAGTCTTAAAGTATCGGGAGATCGCGGATCGGGGTTTCGCAATTCGATTTGCATCAAAATTTGTTTACAGAAAACCCCAATCTCGATATCGTGACATGATTATGAAAAAACTCGCGAATTTAAAATTATACTCTTTTTAAATAATTTTTCGAAGAGTGTTGGAAAACTTATATTTTTGTAAACTTTTATCCATTCTTTATTCAAAAATAATCAATAAAAAGTATCGCGGATTTAGAATTGACGAAAATCTTGTTTTAAGAAAGCCGAAAACTTAAAGACTCAAAAAATAAAAATCTAGGCCTTAAGGATAAAAAAATTTAACATCTGTTTCAACACCCTTCACATTTTTTGCCTGTTAGCTTGGGTAATGGTGCCTCTTATGAGCTTCCCTTGAATCCTTTGTTGAAGTAATATATGAGTGTGCCCCCTTTTCTCTTTGGTACACCCTACCTCCTCTTCAACACTTTCACCCTATTCCAATAGTGCACCCAATAGCTCCAAGTGCACCTCCTCCAAAGATGTTCCCCTGTACCAAGAATAATGCGCCCTCTCCTAGCTTGGAACTCAAGCTCTCATGGTGCACCTGTTACAGGGAAAATATCTCTATGGAATGGGGTAAACCACAAGATATGGAATGACACACAAAAATAAACTCTAATCCCAAGTATGTTATATAAATGAAATGCTAACAGGACAAGATCAAGAGCCTACCTCGTCTGGACATTCGATGAAGACCATCGTTGAACACACAACTCAAAGATTTATACCTGCAAATTGTCCTCAAAAACCAAGATATGCAAGCATATGGTGATAATATATCATTTTAGCATATAAAATAACATAATCCATTAACATTCATGACAAATACGCCCATGGAATAATAATTCAAATATTTTCAAGATATCAATTAGACAAGAAAAGAGTATTTCTATTAAAATAATCAACAGAAGTACATATGTGACAAACTTCTGTATCGACACACATCAGCACCAATAAACTAAATCGCTCCAGCTAGGCCTTCACCACTTCAACCCTCCACTAAAGGCAATCTCATATAAAGGAGACAATGAGGTCCTCCATCAAACAAGGAAGATCTTGGGGGTTGAACAATGTGTTCATACTTTCAAGGGTAAAGGGATGCAGACTCAATGTGAAATGAAATTTGTCCAGAGTATCTTTTCTCTCAAAAGTTGAATTCTCTCTTCTTCCATGGCTTGGATATGGCCCAATCTATATCCTTCAAATGGAACTAAAGGTTCGAGACTAAACATTTCCAGAATATGGAAGGTCAAGGATCATGGATGTCGTGACGTGACATGGAAAAATGACAAAAATTTTAATTTTGAGCACCAAACCCGATGTATGCAGGCTATAATGGAGCAACCTATGTATACATGTGTTGTCTAACTAGTAGGGCGCGTATATGTGGAAAAATGTGATTTTTTGGCTCTATAAGGTACAACAAGGGACTTTAAGTCCGCATAGAGAAATGGAAAGGCCATCCAAGCAAGTTGCATGGGCTGAGGTAAAATTTTCTATAACAGATGCCCCCTAATGTGTGAGGTCAAAGGAGTATCTGCACTGGCTGAAATACATTATAATTCCTATAAGTGGAGTAATGGAGACTCATATGGAAGTGCTAGTTTCTCATGAGAATATTACAATCCATAATGAATTTGTACACATGGATTCCAATTTGAATTACACTGTAGATCCATGTGGAAATATACCAACTAGTTGTTCATGGCCATGAATAGGTAATACAAAGTAGACACATGCCATAGGTTTTCATAGTCACGAACAAGACCCAGTTAAAACCGGTCTCAAAATCAATCTGAAGATATCTGTATACAATGGAGTAAAATCTGATCTCCCATGATTACTGGAGTCATATAGGTACTGGTCCAATAAACAATAGCAACAACTCAGGAAATGTGTTACTGTAAATTAATTCTCCACGTCTTCTACACTATCCGTCAAAGGTGAAAGTCTACATTATGTGAATAGAGGAGTTGATGTCGAACACAATGAGACTTCATTTGATTACCGGTAATTAAGGTATATTGTTTAACAAATGCAAGACAACCTATCGATAATCAAAGTAGGGATAAAGGCACTGAGTACATTATTACAAGTGTGAATAAAGGTGTTGAGGTTGAACACATGAAGAATCCATCGATCAGGAGACATTGATGTATTCCCAACTGTCGATGGAGGGAGAACCTGCCACTAATGACTGCAATCTTCTAGGTACTCATAGGACTCTAGGTCTCATTTCTAGAATATATGAGATGAATTCGATGGAAGGAGACCTGTTGAAAGGAGAGAATTAAGGAATCTCTCATCAGTCAGCATGAGGTACAAAGAAATAGCTTGATGATTTGGAGGAACTTAGATGAAGAGGATGTTCACAAACCAATGATCATGTGCATCTTTCACATGCACCAGATGTAAGTAGTGCACAAAAAATACCCTCTGAATAGCAGCTAGTAAGGAAGATTGTCGAAAAAGGTGAGGAATCCACCAATAAGGCTAATGGAATCCAAGACACTAAACAAATCCCAATGTGTGAATAGATTTATTTCCATCGAACACAAGGGAAACCCCCCAGTCAGCGACCAATGAGGATATGTCGATTGTTGGGTTCAAGGTTACCTACCCATAATGAAAGTAGGACTAGGGTGCACGGTAGGATTGCAACTTCATGTGACTTTGAGACACACTAAGGGTATGGCCGACATGCAAAGTCAAGAGTTCTGAGAAATGGCTGACACAAGATTATACACATCCTTTGAGAAAGAGCATGAGACATATGGATAACTCATGCAACATAGACTTGATGATGAAAATTTGTGATGCAATAGGCATCAACAAACTCTCCATAGGGACTAAAAAAATAACCAGTCAGAGGAGTAATCTATAAGTAATGAGATTATCTTCCTAAGGTCATACTAAACCAAAAATTTGGATAATAGTGGACTCAAAATTTTGTGCTTTGTTCAAAGGAAACATGATTGCTTCCAATATGAGATAATATTATTTTCCCGCCCTTCTTTTTTGTTTTTTCATAGGCAAATAAATGCTATGATACAAGAGAGGAAACAAGTCTCGTGAGTAAGCAACTACCTCCAAATAGTGGAACATACCTATGCTCAATGCAAGGAAATTCATGCGGGGCATGGACACTCAGGGGAATGTTTCCTCTTAGGGTACAGGGTGTCAAGTTGCAAAGGATATAAGCAAGGATTTGCTTGGTTGGTGATGCAAATTGTTGAGGTAAGAGGCTTATAACGAGAAAGTGGGAACTGATAATGGAATGCAATTACAACTAAACTCCAAATAATGTCCTTTTTCGTAGATTTAGTCCCCTAAGCCCGAAAAAGTATAAAATAATACCCAAGAGAACTCTTCTAGTCAATGTTGACTAAAGTGTTCCTTTTTTGTAATTAGTCTACTTGGTCCAAAAAAGGGTTAAACTTACACCAAATAGATGTCCTTTCCAATCCATTTAACGAGTGTGAAAGAGACAAGTTCACTTGAAAATATTTTCTCTTGTTTAGAGAGTTGGAAAAGAGCTTAACTAAGACTCAAGGGGGGTCCCATAGGTATAGGTCAGAATTCTTGTGAGTAATAATATGGAGTTCGAATGAAAAGTCATATTGGAACTATAAGGGATGTTTGGTAAGCCTCTACCACTCAATAACAACACTTCTAGTAGCAGTAAGAAGGATCTGTGTTGCTAATAAATGGGATCGTACCTAAGGCATACGGATCATAGTCATAGGACAATGAAAATATGCAAAACGGAGTGACAACCTATCCTATAAGTTGGTAAAATAAAATACCGTATGATGTTAGAAACCGTAAAAATCATTGGACAAAACCAACTCTTTCCACTACACTATTAGTCCACTAGGTCAAAAATTTAGCATAGACTATATAAAGTGGATAAAAAATTTCTACTAATAGTAAAAATGAACAATTTTACCATACCATTTGATTTTTTCACCCACATAGTGCATTTTAGACCATTTTTTCCACGATCTTCAACTGTCGATTGCAAGATCTATGATCAACGGAATTGAAAACCGTCTAGACCAAGTAAGTGCCCTTCCCCTCCACTTCATTTTTAGTGGTTTAAAATTTAAATTTAGTCCTCATTTTTTGAGTTTTAGAAGGCACACCATGTAAATTAGGGTGTACGTGAGCTATAGTTCATTGGGTCACATATATGGAGGCATGTACACAGGAAAATCAAATCCTTCCCATGTATGTTTTTCCCTACACGCGACTATTAACATTACAACCCGTGTACAAGTCCGCAAACAACTTTTTTCATGAATTCTAACTCAAAAAATGACTTTCCTTTTGTAGGATGGTGCTTGAATAGAGAGAGAGAGGGAGCATGTGGAGGTATATGCAGAAATGGAAGGGGATGCAGGGGCCCAACTAGCTCTAAAAATATGTGGCCTTTATAAATTTTGGGCTCTCAAGGAAATGAGGGCTCAAGTGAGATTACTCCAAATGCTAGTAAACTATTGGGATCTAGAGACAGAGGCCTTCAATCTCGATGGGAAACCATTGAGGATTGAAGTGGATGGCATATACTTTATCACAGGATTGTCTCGCTGGGGAAAGGTAGTGAATCTCAAATCCCGAGGGGCTGGGGGTGGTATGAACATAGAGGAATACATTTCCACCCACTATGTTGCAAGCACATATAAAGTAGGGAGCCAAATCACCCATCAGGGCAATCAAGAACCTGAGTTTAAAAATCATTGTACTTGTTCTTACATGGATCTTGGGCTCAGCCTCGTTGCACCAGGCATTAAGGCCATTCACATTTTACGCAGTGGAGTGTTTACGACCCATGGTTTATGACTGGTGTACCTCATTGTTGGCTAACATGAAGAGCCAGCTGACGGATTGAAAACAAGGAAGGAAGAGAAACTTCAGGTTTGCATCCATATTATGTAGTTTTTTCTTTGAGTGGGTTCTAGGATTGAGCCCTAGAGTAGATATCATTCCACATGGACCGCATGATCCAACCATGTCATGGTGGACCGACATGATGAGGCGGTTGGGAGGTGGTAGGGTGCCAACCCCCTACAATGATGAGTTCTTTTTTGGTAGCGTTGACAGGTTATAGCAATAGACAAATACCCATATGTTATGATCGACTACAAAGGGGATCCAGATATTCCTTTTCCACCAGGATCCACCTATGGTGATATTGGTATGAATGTTTTTTATATATTTCATTTTTTTTTGTTTTTTCAAACAGAATAAAAAAACACAAATATTTTTGTATGGTATCAAGTATTAACAATTACTTTGTTATGCAGATGTGGGTCCGTGATGACCAAATGTATTCCCAGGACATCGATGGAGGAACCGGGGAGATGAGCATGTGGGAGGAGATGCAGAGAGAGTGCTACAAAATGTGTAGGGGAACTTGTCTCAATTGATGCACAAGATTCATATGGTTAAGGTGGAGGATCTATCATAGGTTATGCAACGACAGGTGGTGGGTGTGCCCCGTGCATGGGTGCAACTCTTCTGGCATCTATCAAACATCATATTGTGTTATCATGATACAAATATGACACCATAGGCATAGATTCTATGGTCATATATCTACCGACCATATATGTATTTTGAGGGTGTGAACCCCATTTTGTACTATGACACCATATTTTTTGAAGAGATGAAATATAAAAAACATTGGTCCTCGACTTTACTTATATATGTTATAATGTGTACATTGATGAATGTGTTTTCTTTACTTTAGTTATGTGACAAATTCCAATCTAAATCATAATTATCATATGCATCAAATACACAATTAGAACTTCTAGGTATGTGATTATAAGTAATAAAATCAAAGAATCGTTCCAAAAGTCGTACTCGTAAGAATCGTCGGAGTAGAGTAGGGTCTCGCACATGGTAACTGTCATTTAACTGACATATGAATAACTAGGAGTCCAAGAGGACCTTTAAAGACCTGATGCATGCACATCTCTAGCAAAGCACAAGTGGGGGACAGCTAGGTGCACTAGCGCACATTTTGAAGAATTTTAATTTTTGAAGAGAGTGTATCACGCAAATATTTTGAAAAGAAATTGTAATTAAAGAACTTATTTAATGTTGTAGATCTGGATAAGTCATGAAGACATCAGAGAATGTATTTTCTTTTAATGAAGCAGAGTGCATTAGAGATCCAATGTATTCGATCTAATCTGTCTGTCAGAAATATTTATTGTAATAAATTCTAAGTAGTTGATAGCTTTTAATTCAATAGGATAGCTTTAGAGTAGTTGGAGGGAAGAGATCGAAGAGCCCTCTTGCATAAAAACTTCTTATTATTGCCCAGAAGAAGTTGTTGGTAGATTGTACAAAGGTCGTTGAATCTATTGCATAGGTTGTTGTAGAAGTTATCGAAGTTGTGTATGAACACATGTATGTTTCAGTTGAATGAATATAACAAAGGAGAATTGTCCCAAATGTATGGTGTTGATGCGTCTATCTGAATGAATGAATGGTAGACTTTATGTTTTTTTGGAATTATCTGTTATTTATTATTCTTGTTTTTATGTATGCATTTACATGGCTAGATGTATAACTCTGTGAAGCTTTGGATAAGTTTCAAATGTTTCTTTTCTACGAGAAAGTGCAAGAGTGCATAGTGTCTGCAAGGAGTGCATTGACAAAGTTTGTTTTGACTCATAAGCTCAGAAGAGATAATGTGAACTTATGTGTGTAAGGAGTGCTTAGCATTCACAAGGTGTGCGTGACAGAGTCTAGTTTGACTCTGAAAGTCCTAGAGAGTTATCTTGAAGGAAGTTGTCTGCAAGGAGTGCGTGGACAAGTCTTCTAACTTAGAAGCTTAGAGAAATACCAAGGACCCCCAACAGAGTGGTTGTATTTCAGAGGAGAACCTATTTCAAAGAGTGCATAGGATAAAACTCGACTAGGTGTCGAAATGAGTATTCTAAGGAGACAAGAGTTTGAGAGGAGAACAATCTTAGGAGGAAGAGTGGTGAGAAATATTCTGAGGAAGGATTCCTTTGAGGTTTCTCCAAATCAGTAAAGTGATATCTATCCAAGAGAGAATGGAATCGTTCCAGACCACCAGATCTGGGAGGAGTTGCATGAGGGTTAGCCGTGGGGTATTTCAGAGGTCAGAGGTCGGGACACTTCGATGTATTAAAAGGTGGGATCGTCGAAGTTGCAAACTCATGAGGCGAATCTTAAGCGTTGGCTACAAGGATATACATGGCATCATATTAAAAAATCTGGAAGTTAGAGGTTTGGAGGAAGTAATTATGGGATGAGGGAAGTTTCATGAAGTCACAAAACCCAAAACATAGATGGACCATCAGATCTAGGGAGACACGTGGTATATATCTGGAAATTTAGAGAAAGTTTTTTCAAAAGGAAACAGAATAGGAGGTTTCAATATTGTCGAAGCCTGAAGTGGTGAAGGATTGGCCCGAGGTTATATCCCACGGTCACATTAAGGGAAAGGAGTGTTAGAAAAATAAGATCGTGGAGAAATAAAATAAAACAAATGCGGAAATAAAACACAGAAGATACACAATACAGTAGAGACACATATATGCGTGGTTCACCTAGTGTGGGATACATCCACCAGAGAAATTGGAAGGTCCTTCCTTTATTATTATCCACCTAATGAATGGATACAACCTACAACAAACCCGTTGTAACTTCATCTTCATTCTCTCACAGTATCCTATCTCAGAATACAATATTCTCTATCGTCCTTAGCCTTAATACATTTCCCTCATAAAAGAGGGTTGCCTTCTAGGGAAAAAACCCTAACATAATTTCTACCATTAGATCTGTGACCTTACAATGAACAGTCTAGATTTACAATGAAATTACAATATACATTTACAAGGAAAATTTTCCTTTAGGGTCTTCACCCCCGAACCCCCATCGGGAGATGCTGCCCCCACTTTCCCCCAGACCCCGCAAAGGGGGTAACCCACCTCTGCACTCCCCTGCATGGAAGAGTGTACATTATTCTAGGGTGTAAAGTCTTCATGGGGCATAAACATGGTTGAAAGCAAATACCTCTGAATCTAGAAGATAATCAGGCTCCACAACCAACAATCGCCCACTTGGAGACTGATCTAAAAACTCTATCGTTGTTGTATATGATGGAATATGAACCTTATTAGACCTAGAAAATTTCTCATCTTCATCTTCATTCTTGAAGACCAACTGAAACTAAGAAGGAACTCAGTTTCTCCCTGATTACTCCCTTTTTTAACATCTCAACGAGATTTTGGCTAGTGTGTATCTTTTC
>CBVK0100485353.1:0-18633 GCA_900067695.1 Picea abies
TGAGAAACTAGGGGGTTGGAGCCTCCTTCCAGTTGCAGCTAGAAAACAAAAGAAGTTGGTGCTTCCAATGAATGTAATTCTTCAAGACATATAAGATAAAACATTCTGTGGTTTTCTCCTGATTTGGGTTTCCACGTAAAACACTGGTGTATTGTGTATGTGTGTGATTGTTCATTTCTTATTGCTCATTATTGGATAATAATTCTACATTGATATAACACTTGGATTATTTGAAGAAAAAAGATTATAATTACACTATTACTGATTCACCCCCCCTCTCAGTAATCCAACAATTGGTATCAGAGCAGGTTCCTTCATAAATCAGTTTAACCACTGAAAGGTAGATCATGGAGAGTACCAACTCATATAAAAATGGAATACCACACTTTGATGGACAAAAATATGCTCTTTGTATTGATATTATGGTAGTTGCGGGAGGTATTTAACTCCACGTGTAAACCTAACGATGATAGAATACTCCGGGAAGTAAGAAGAAACCCTAATGAGTTGGCTAATAACCTTAGAAGAATTGTCGGCTCAAGAAGATAATTTATATTAGGTTATCAGCCTCCATGAGAAGAAGTTGGTCAAAAATAATAATATATACTGAACAAACAGATACCCAAAATGAGAAGTCGGCCCAGGCAGTTAGCCATAATTAATATAAATACAGGAGGCTAGTTCTCATTCTGGTAGGCAGTCTCAGAATTGTAGAGCAACAACTTGTGCGCACCACAGTGCCCAGTTTTGTGCGTAGTTTTGAGGAGAGTTGTCGGTGCAGCTGCTGCAGCTAGCAGTTACATTTTGGCTTGGAATATCTCTTGGCTAGGGTTTGGACTATCTGATCAGATCTTGTTGGTGCGTTTTCCTTAGGGAAATGTGCGCTACCCTTTGTTTGACTATCTAGCCTAGGGTTTGCTTCCGGAGTGATTCTCTGTCAAGGTTAAGGTGCTCGGAGGGTGGCTTTGGCCTATGGTTGGGTGACAATAGAGATATTGTCAATAGTAAAATGAGCACATTCATTATATTCTAACAAGTTATGGGCCCACACCTCCTTCATTTAGTCTAACCGCTAGAAGGAAACATAGCCGTGAGGATATTAAGCTCGTTGAAGAACTGCTGCTAGGGTTTCTAGCAGGAGCAATCACCATAGCACTGTCGTTAGGGTTACTAGCTGGTGCAGTTGCAGAAACCCTAATCCTCTTATTGAGTCACCTTAAGTGAAGGGATTGACCTAATCTCTAGATAGATCAGTGTGCCTTAGCCTAGCGCATCTCCTGGTGCTCTTAGCAAGCCAAGACGTCAAGTTTGAGTTTTTGGTCAAAACTAGGGTTTGACCAAGTCAAAGCGACCATGACTTATTCTATGAAGTCAAAGAACAAGTTAGATGGAGCCTCTAACTTTAGAATGTGGAAGACAAGGACTGACCTCATCCTTGCCAAGAATAAAGTGCTTGATATCGTGAAAGGAAAGATCGTGGAACCAGAGTTTGAAGAAGGAAAAGAGAAGGAACCACATAATGTTGTAGTTATGGAGAAGTTCAAAGATGATGACATCAATGTCATGAGTATCATAGTGGACTCTATAAAATACCACTTGATACCCTACATCTCCCATCTTGACTCATCAAAGAAGATGTACGATGCCCTAACAAACCTCTTCTCAGTCAGAAACATTGGAAAAATAATGAGTTTGAAGAATGAGCTCTGTGACATGAAGATGAATGATGATGACAACATAACATCATACTTTGTGAGAATCTCTCAGTAAAGAGATCAACTACAAGCTATTGAAGAGATCATCTCAGAGAAGGAATTGGTAAACATAATACTCAATGGTCTTCCCAAGATGTGGGATGCATTTGCCACAAGTATGAACACAGGGAAGGAGTATCCGACATTTGAAGAACTTTGGACTCGCTGTGCTCAAGAAGAATCAATGATCAGTGCAAAAGAGAAACCCCAAAAGAAGTACGATGATCAAGCCTTCACAACAAGATTCAAGAATTTCAGGAACAAAAGGAAGTTTGGTTCAAGGAGGATGACAAATCAAGAGAAAGATATTTCAGAAATACAATGCTTCAACTATCGAAAGTATGGTCACTACAAGAATCATTGTTCCAAGCTAAAGAAAAGGAAGAGAAACATGAAGCATCAATTGTCGAAGAAAAGGAACCTACAAAGAAGACCAAGCATGATGAAATAGACTTCTTCTTTTGAAGGTAACAATACTCTTCTTAGTTCTTGTACATATCTTGTTTGCATAATCTCTATACATATCTTGTATATCTATCTTTTAGAAGAAAATATGTTGCAAGAAGAACTATACCTATGAAAGAACAACAAGATAAGGGTTGCTATCATTATACCAGTCAGGATGAAAGAAAATCATTGGAGAAAAACTTATAACACTTTGTAGAAGAGAACAAGGATGTAGACGGAAGCATGGACTCTCCTAGATGGAGGGAGCTGATTATACATTACCAAGAGCATGCATGAAACAAGGATTAGGAGGGAGCTAATCCAATGATCCATTGAAGATGATGAAGTATATATCCATGGTAGCAGCCATGAAAGACAATACGTGTTTAGTTCGACCCTAGAAGAAGACTTCTCCGAAGACAAGCCTTAAAGTATCCGTGGTTGTCCATCCACATTCGTGATCCTATAATAAAAGGAAGAAGTGAAATCTTTAGGGAATATAATCTATAAGAAACTCCATGGACCCAAGAACTAAATGAAAACACAAGAAAGAACATGAAGATTCCAAGAAAAGAAAGAGAAGCCAGAACAACGAGTCATTGCATCAAGAATCACAAGATTGCCAACCTAATATGAACTCAATAAAAGCAATCAAGCAGAGGAACTGAAAGTCGTGATGAAGAACATGTTGAAATGTAACAAGGGATGTCTTCATTCATGTTTTTGTGTTTTGTCATGGGGGGACATAAAGTCATATTTCCTAGACATGTTTTATTTGTGAAGTGACTTTTTAAATAAAGTGCTTTTATAAAGAGAATGTGCTTTACAACTTAAAGTGATTTTAAGTTGTGGGACCGGAAAAGTATTTAATGAGCATTTATTACTTTTTTTGTAATTAATGAGGAGCATTAAATATGAGCCCTTAGACTAGACTTATGATAGCCAATAGATTGAGTTGGTTATGTAAGTTAGGGTTTCTTGGGAAAAGAGAAGAGTACATATACATGCTTAGGGATGTGAGAAGAACACACCGGAGAAGACGAGAGGAGTTGAGTTGAGAGATTACTTGAGAGAGGAAAGTGATCATCAAGAAGGGCATGATTCCCAAGAGAGATAGGGTGCAAATCCCAAGGAGGCATTTTCTGTTTTGATTTGCTGCAGTGATATTTGTTGGGATAGGCCGTACTGTACGGATCCATATAGGCTGTACAACAACATTCTTGAGGCACGGTTTTTGAGGCAACCCTTGAAGAATTTTCTGAAGGAGGACGGCCGTACAAAAGGAAAGGTACAACTGCCTGTTGTGGCACAAATTTCAAGGTGTCAACTTTCGGCAAATCCATACAACTGTACGAACCGTGGCACGGTTTTCAAGACAGATTTGCGGGGACAATTTTTGTGTTGTAAGAGGTATTTCTCTTGGATGAAAAGTGTTATTGATGATGTTTTGAACTTTCCTGAAGAAAAATAATAATCTCTCTCTCTCTCGTTGGGTTTCCCCACATTGGGGTTTTCTCTGGCATTTGCCTAAATTTCTGTGAGTTATGGGTTGTTGACCACTGTGTATTTCCGCTGCATATTTTGCTTAGCAATGCGTATTTCTGCTTATGGAAATTTCTGAATGTGGGTATGCATTTATGAAATTTATGAAGACAATTATCTCTAGGTTGTCAAGTGTTTGACGAAATGTGTGAATTAAATATTTCTGATTTTGTCATTAAAAATCTACATGGTATCAGAGCTTGGGCTATGAGTGACAGTGGGTAGTGTGATATTTGGGCAAAAGGGTGTGATTGTTTTCCTTGAGTTGTGATAGGGAATATGGCTGCAAGCATTAGATATGAGGATCGGTTGGATGGCATTTCCAACTACTTGCAGTGGAAGGTTCGTTTGTCAACCGTTCTCAAGGAGAACAAGATCTATAACTATGTCAACTCTGTTGTAGTAGCTCCTGCAACAAATCCTGTTGCTTTGGATTTGCATGAGGTCAAGGAAGCCAAAGCTCAGAGGATTATTCTGGATGGGGTGAAGGATCACCTTATTCCACACTTGGCTAAGAAAAAGACTGCCAAGGAGATGTGGGATGCACTTAAGAACTTGTTCGAGGCGAAGAACGAGAACTAGAAGATGTCCTTGAAGGCTAAGTTGCATGATACCAAGATGGGTAAGGAGGAGAGTGTCTCTTCTTATCTTACCCGGGTGGCTCAAGTTAAAAATGAGTTGGCAACTGTTGGAGAGGTCATTTCAGATTCTGAGTTGGTAAGGATAGCCTTAAATGGCTTCACCAAAGATTGGGACGTCTTCGTGAAGTGCGCGGTGGGTCGTGAGCATCTTCCAGATTGGAGCAAACTGTGGGATGATTTCACTCAGGAGAAGATCCGAAAAATATCTCAGAGGAGTGATCAGAAGACAGACAGAGCTGATGAGAATGTTGCTCTTGTGGCAAAGAGAAAGAAGAAAGGAAGTTCCGGAAGGGACTTGAGTAAAGTCACATGATTTTGTTGTAACCAGTTGGGGCACCTTGCCTCTCATTGTCCTGAGAGGAAGAAGAAGAAGAAGGAGTCAGAGGGGCCTGAGACAGCTGGTACAATAACCATAGAGGACTTTGCTTCAAATTTCGATAGGGAATTTTCTTTGGTTACCCTAGTTTCCAGTGTCGATAGCGGAGGATTCAGAGGTGATGTCAGATGGATTGTGGATAGTGGAGCCTCTAACCACATGATGGGAATCTGGCGAGTATTCCCAGACTTCACAGAGATTGGTCCTGGCTGACGAGTGGTAAATGAAGGTGGTATGGCGAGAGCTGTACATGGAGTTGGGAATGTCAGATTCCAACTCGAGTTTGGGGGACTCTTGGAGATTGATGGAGTTCTCTTTGTTCCAGGCTTGAGTGTTAACTTGCTCTAAGTCTCAGCCTTGGAGGATGTAGGATATTGCGTATTGTTCAAGAGGGAACATGTCTTTATCTAAAGAGAGGGAGTGGACCTGGTAGAGCTGCAGTTGATCGGTAACCGGGTGAATAGGTTGTATATGTTGAGAGGACAACGTTTGATGTATGATTCAACGTCGGATGAGGAGCATGAGGAGGATTCTAAGACTACAGTGGCTCCAAGGTACCAGTCTTGCATTCCAAGAGAAGGGAGCAAGTCTCTTCTAAGCACTAGTAGAAGGCTTAGCCAGGTTGATCGAACCGATGCTCAAGATTAAGTGAGCTCAGGGTTTCGGGAGGTTTCCAGGAGAAGATCTTCTAGTTCGAGTTCTGTGCAGGTGTTGCAGATGGATCTAGGTTCAGAGGGAGCTCCTACAGAGTACAGTGTGATGGAACCAGATGATGGAGATGGCAGCGAGTACATCCATCATTAAGAGGGAGTGTTGAAATGTAACAAGGGATGTCCTCATTCATGTTTTTGTGTTTTGTCACGGGGAGACATAAAGTCCTATTTCCTAGACATGTTTTATTTGTAAAGTGACTTTTTAAATAAAGTGCTTTTATAAAGAGAATGTACTTTACAACTTAAAGTGATTTTAAGTTGTGGGACCCAAAAAGTATTTAATGAGCATTTATTACTTTTTTTTGTAGTTAATGAAGAGCATTAAATATGAGCCCTCAGATTAGACTTATGATAGCCATTAGATTGAGTTGGTTATATAAGTTAGGGTTTCTTGGGAAAAGAGAAGAGTACATATACATGCTTAGGGATGTGAGAAGAACACACCGGAGAAGACGAGAGGAAATGAGTTGAGAGATTGCTTGAGAGAGGAAAGTGAGCATCAAGAAGGGCACGATTCCCAAGAGAGATAGGGCACACATCCCAATGAGGAATTTTTTGTTTTGATTTGCTACAGTGATATTTGCTGGGACAGGTCGTACTGTACGGATCTGTACAAGTCGTACAACAACATTCTTGAGGCACAAAAATCGAGGCAACCTTGGGCACGATTTTTGAGGCAGCCCTTGAAGAATTTTCTGAAGGAGGATGGCCATACAAAAGGCAAGGTACAACTACATGTTGTGGCACAAATTTCAAGGTGCCAACTTTCAACAAATCTGTACAGCTGTACAGACCGTGGCACGATTTTCAAGACAGATTTGCGGGGATAGTTTTTGTGCTGTAAAAGGTATTTCTCTTGGATGAAAAGTGTTATTGATGTTGTTCTGAACTTTCCTAAAGAAAAATAATAATATCTCTCTCTCTCTCGTTGGGTTTCCCCACATTGGGGTTTTCCCTGACATTTGCCTAAATTTCTGTGAGTTATGGGTTGTTGTCCACTGTGTATTTCTGCTGCATATTTTGCTTATCAATGTGTATTTCTTCTTATGAAAATTTCTGAATGTGGGTATGCATTTATAAAATTTATGAAGACAATTATCTCTAGGTTGCGAAGTGTTTGACGAAATGAGTGAATGAAATATTTCTGATTTTGTCATTAAAAATCTACAGAACATTGTATGGAAGACTTATGAATGAAAGCATTACAAGATATAGAACTAAAGGTTCTCCCAGATGGATGGAGAAGACTATGATGATTACTTGTTCCAGTAAACCAGACATGTCTCTACATGAGTCATTAGATCATCCGCAACATCCATGAGTTGGAGTTCTACATCAGATAAATGCAAAGACTAATTGAACAAAGAGCGTATGAAGAGCAACCTCAAGACTTTGAGGCATACCAGAAAGAGACACTTGTATGCATATGGAAAAAGATAGCTCGGTGGAGAACCTCTAGTGCACAACATAAGCGTGGTGAAGATTTTCTATAACAAAGATATTGTATCAAGATGATTACTCAGTAGATCAGATCTCATGATGACAAAA
Organism: Picea abies; assembly: GCA_900067695.1. NCBI lineage: Eukaryota > Viridiplantae > Streptophyta > Pinopsida > Pinales > Pinaceae > Picea > Picea abies. The sequence continues at coordinate 7,022 of CBVK0100485353.1, forward strand.
GAAGTGCCAAATGGATATGTTCTAGTTTTCCAACAATGATATACTCTATTGATCAGAGCTACATGAATCCTTCAGAGAAAACCAATGTTCTAGACCAAAGTACATTTTAAATCAAGCATTACATTATCCGGGATGAAGTCTAGAAAAGAGAAAGTGGTTCTCCAATACATATCTCCACAGATGAGCAGATAAGCAAACATTTTGGTAAAGCTTCCATCCAAGATGAAAGAGTTTGCGTACTCAAGCTAGAGCTTGTGGAGATGACTTCCTTATTGAAAGAGGAAGAGATGACTCCCAGGTTGGGAGGGAGCACTGATATGTATTGATTTATAGATAGTCATTTTTCAGTTCGAAAAATGGTCCAGGATGAGCAGTTTCCTTTCCAGTTCGGAAAGTGGATTGAGATTTCTGACGGACAACGATTTCCCATTATGGTTAACATGGGAAATGGTCCAGATTGTTGATGTATAAAAAACAACGACTTCCAATTGTGGTTAACATGGTTGGGTGACAATAGAGATATTGTCAATGGTAAAACGAGCACATCCATTATATTCTAACACTTTGGAGCATAAGGATGAAGACATATATAGAAGCACATGGGTTTGAAATTTGGGAATCAATTGTAGATGGATACACAGTACCAACAGTTCGACCAACAAATGACAAAGCAATGAAGCTTGGTCTGAATAATTCCAAAGTTACAAATGGACTTTTGAATGGTCTCAGTGAAACAATATTCTCCAATGTTGCGCATTGTAAATCCGCCAAAGAGATTTGGGACAAGCTTCAAAATATTTATGAAGGATATACAAAATTCAAAGCAAAAAAACTTCAAACTTACAGAGGTTAGTTCAAACAACTAAAAATGAAGGAAGATGAGAATATTGAAGCCTACTTCTTAAGAGTTGACGAAACAATGAATGCAATCATAGGATTGGGAGAAGAACTCGAAGAATCTGTAATTGTTCAAAAGATACTAAGATCTCTTCCTATGAGATTCAACCCTAAGATATCAACACTAGAAGAAAGATCCGATCTAAACTCAATAAGCATGGACGAATTGCATGGAATCTTCACAACATATGAAATGAGAACTGAACAGGAAAGTCCAGATGTAAAAGAAGCAGCCTTCAAAGCATCCAAAAGATCAAAGAAAAAGAAAAAGGAACAAGAAGAATATAGCAGAAACAACGACGTCTCAGAAGATGATGAAGAAGTGACCAACTTCGTCAAAATACTGAACAAGGGAACCAATGGTAGGTATAGAGGTAAGCTTCCTTTAATTTGTTTTAAGTGTGATGGTATTGGTCATTTTGCTAACAAATGTCCTCATAAGAAAAAGAGAAATTATGAAGGTTACCCAAAAGACAAACACAAATATAAAGGTAAAAGAACTACAAAGAAAGATTTCAAGAAAAGTTTATTCATCAAATAAGACATCTCATCATCATATGAAGATGAAATCAATGACAATGAGATATGAAGAGTTCTATTCATGGCAGTAAAAGATTCTGACAAAGAAGAGTCCGAAGAAGAATATGAGGAAGTCGAAGACAAAATTGAAGAGGTAGAAGTTGACTATCGAGAAGAATTAATGTGTGCCATAGAAGTTATCAGAAGAGAAAAGAAGAAAAACAAGAAACTACAAGCAGAACTAGACAAGAAAAATGACAATCGAGAACTAGAACAAATGATCACAAGATTGAAGGTTCAAATAGAAGAAGATAAAATAATTAAATAAACACTCAAAGAACAACTAGAAGAAAAGGACAAGATCATTGGAAACTTGGAAGCAGAGATTGTCACACTAAGAAAGGATATTCAAAAGAAAAATATGTAGAATAGCTCAAAAGTTTTGGATGACATTATCAGCAGTCAAAAATCTCATCTTGACAAGTCTGGACTTGGATACAATCAGACAGAAAATGGATCAAGCTCCAAAACAACAGAGCAAGAAACAAATCCAAAAAGATATGAAGAAACAATCAAAGGGGATAGGAAGATCTACAAGGAAGATTATAGGGACACTCTTCCACGAAGAAGATTCAAATTTTAGAATCAACAACAGATAGATAGGCCTCAAGAAGAAGAATGACTCATAAGAGCACCTTCTTTCAGAAGATCTTCAAATCCCAGGTATCAAACTATATGTTTTGGTTTATGTTATGCTTGTTAATAATTTTGGACATAAAGATGTGAATTGCAGAGCTAACAACATGAACAATAACAACTTTGAGAGTCATACACAAAGGGGTTACTCAAGAAGACCTAGTGAAACACAAAGAATAAGTTACAACATGTTTGAATCTTTTAGCACTGAAGTGGAATGTTACAAATGTAACAATTTTGGACACGTGACCAACAATTGCAGAATGACAGTCCCTCCTAAAGAACCTCAACAAAATAACAACAATCACAGACAAGAACCTCAGAAAATGACATGGATAAGAAAACAAGATCAATATAGCAATGAAGAATGCATAGTCGCTCTACAAGCTAAGCATAAGAAACACGGTTGGTATGTTGACAATGGGTGTTCAAGACACATTACAGGTGATAGAGACAAATTTCTTACATTGCGAAAGGAAAGAAATGGATCAGTCTCCTTCGGAAATGATAATTCAGCCAAAATCATTGGAGAAGGCACAGTCCGAATTGGGAACAAGAATAAAAATGCACAAAATGTTCTACTGGTAGAGGATATGAAACATAATCTTCTAAGTGTGAGTCAAACGTGTGACCAAGGTCATAAAGTTACTTTTGATTCAAAAAAGTGTGAGATAAGAAGAGAAGGTTCAGGGAAATTGGTCGGTACAACTGCAAGAACTTCAAACAACATATATGTGTTAAGTGAAATTAGAACCTAAAAGTGTTGTTTAGGAAATGAAGATGAAATTTGACTATGGCACAAAAGAATGGGTCACATGCATTTTGATAACCTTGTTAAAGTCAGCAAAAGAGAAACAGTCAGAGAAATTCCATAGATCACGAAACCAACCAACACTTTATGCAAGCATTGTCAACAAGGAAAAAAAACAAAGACCAAGTTCAAATCAAAGGAATATTCAACAACAAGACCACTGGAAATTGTGCATACTGATCTAGTTGGACCAACTACAACAAAGGGCTTAAAAAGTGAGAGATACTTTATGTTATTAGTTGATGATTATACAAGAATGACTGCTATTTTCTTTCTCAAGATCAAGTCCGAAACTTTTGAAAACTTCAAGATCTACAAGGAAATGGTTGAAAATGAGATGCATTCAAGAATCAAATGCTTGAAATCTGATAATGGAGGAGAGTTAAATTTAAAGGAATTTATGGAATACTACTGCAGTCATGGAATAAAAAGACAATTCTTCGTTGCTAGGATACCTCAATAGAATGGAGTTGTTGAAAGAAAGAATAGTACAGTGTAGGAAATGACTCGAACAATGCTAATGGTTTCCAAATTAACAGATATATTATGGACACAAGCAATGCATATAGCAGTTCACATTCAAACCAGAGTAATGCTCAGGAGCAACACTAATAAAAATCCCTATGAGCTATGGAAAGGAAGACCAACAAATATGAATCACTTTAGAGTTTTTGGAAGCAAATGTTACATCAAAAGAGAAGATGGCAGAATGGGAAAGTTTGACTCCCGTGTGGACAAATGAGTACTTGTTGGTTACTGAAGTATAAGGAAAGCATACAAGTGTTACAATCTAAGACTGAACAAAGTTGTGGAAAACATCAACGTAACAATTGATGAAACAGACAGACCAAAATCAATGGAAGAAGAAAACAAATCAATGGAACGACTTTTCGAAGAAGAAGTAGAAGATGAAGTAGAAGATGAAGATGAAGAGAATCCGACAGAAACAAAAGAGCAAGTTCAACAAGTATCTCCAAAAACACCTAGCAAACGAGTACGGAAGAATCATCCTTCAAATTAGATTATTGGAAACAAATATGCATGAGTTGAGACTAAAAGAAAAATCCATTCACTAGAAAAAACACACCTAACACTCTTATCTACAATTGAACCAAATTGTTTTGAAGAAGCCAACAATGATGAATTTTGGAATAAGGCTATGAATTAAGAATTGGATCAAATAGAGAAAAATGACACTTGGCAACTGGTTCCAAGACCAAAAAATAAGAATGTGATCAACACAAAATGGGTTTTCAGGAATAAATTAAATGAAGATGGACAAGTTGCAAGGAACAAAGCTAGATTGGTATGTAAAGGATATGCACAGATTGAAGGAATCGAATTTGAAGAGACATTTCCCCCAGTTGCCAGAATGGAAGCAATCCAGTTGCTTTTAGCCTATGCATGCTGTAAAAATGTTAAAGTATATCAGATGGATGTAAAATCAACTTTTCTGAATGGGGAACTTGAAGAAGAAGTCTACATTGAACAACCACAAGGATTTCAGTTTTCAAAGAACGCATATTATGTGTGTAAATTAAAGAAGGCCTTGTATGGTCTAAAACAGGCTCCTAGAGCATGGTACTTTGGATTGTATAAGTATCTGTAATAGGCAGGGTTTAGAAAAAGAAGTGCATACAACAACCTCTACATCAAGGTAAGTGAAGGTAATATTTTATTAATTGAAGTTTATGTTGATGATATTATTTTTGGTAATGATGATGATAGGTTAAGCCAGAAATTTGCAAAAGATATGCAGAATGAATTTGGAATGTCGTTACTTGGAGAACTATCCTTCTTTTTGGGACTTCATATACGTCAAAACAACCAAGGAATATTTATTTCTCAAACCAAGTATATCAGAGAAATGCTAAAGAGGTTCGGAATGAAAGATTTCAAACCAGTCATCACTCCCATGAAAACCAGTTGCAAGTTGAGCAAAGATGGTGATTCGAAGTCTACAGATCAGAGGCAATACAGGTCAATGATTAAGAACCTACTATATGTGAAAACAACCAGACTAGATGTAATGCAGGCAGTTGGACAGGTGGCACGATTTCAAGAAGCACCAAAACAGTCACATGTGTTAGCAGTGAAGAGGATTTTCAAATATCTCAAAGGAACAAAAGATTTTGGATTAGGGTATCCAAAAGGAAAATATCTATCACTTATTGCCTACACAGATGTAGATTGGACAGGTTGTATTGATGACCGACGAAGCACCAATGGAGCAACGTTCTACTTGGGTGAGTGTTTAATATCATGGCTAAGAAAGAAACAATCATCAATATCTTTATCTACAACTGAGACAGAGTATATTGCATCAACATCATGTTGTACATAGGTTCTTTGGATGAAACAAACTCTGATAGATATACAAGTTGAGTATGATGAGTCCATTCCAATCTATTGTGATAATACAAACGCCATCAAAATCTCAAAGAACCTGTTGATGCACTCCGAGACGAAGCACATTCCAATAAAGTATCACTTTCTACAGGAGCGGGTTGCAGAAAAGAACATCAGAGTTGAGTATGTGGGCACAAAAGAAAAAGTGGTAGACATCTTCACAAAACCACTTCCATGAGAATTCTTTGAATATCTTTGCCAGAGACTTGGAGTTATTTCTACTCCAAAATGAAGGATTTTTGAATGCTTATCTTATATGTATTAGATTTACACGAGGAAGCACCATAAGAGGACAGTTCTGTCAGGGGGAGCAACCCTGGATGAAAAAATACTTTTGCCATTGATGACAAAGGAGGAGAGATTTATCATATGCAGAGGATAGAGGCATGGTTCCAAGGGGAGCATGAGTGATATGATTTTAGTATTGCATCATATTGTTGCCATCAATGCCAAAGGGAGAGATTGTTGATTAAGGTTGGTTGCCATTGATGTCAACCCTTGAAGAAAGCCCCATAGCACAAAGGTTGGGTAATGGACCCAAGATTGTTTGATGTAAATATGACTCATTATTGTCTTGTCATGGTTAATAATAGGTATAAATGGATGAACTTCAAAGTGGTCCCCTTATGGTGAAATCCCTCATGGGAAGACGCTTTATGGTTGAGTTATCCTAGAAGTATGGTTGGAGAACCCATGCTTATTTGTAGAATAATGAGATGAACGCAAGTGAATTTGTTAGTGAAACTACCCTAGATGGATAGTGCTTGTCATTCCATTTCCAGTGGTATGTGGAACGTAACATAACTCCTCACGGTTAGAGAGTTATGGCCATGAGAAGTTGGAGTACCCAGGTTTGGGTAATGGACCCAAATTTGTTTGATGGATAATGGTATGAGTTTTGATATATTTTCAGGTAATACTATTCTATATGAATAGTAAATTTCATTCCATTTCTTGTGGTATGTGGAACGTCACATAACTCCTCACGGTTAGAGAGTTATGGCCTTATGAAGTTGGATGACCTTCATATGTCATCTAGAAGCCCCAAAAGGTCAATGTAGTCAAAGTGGTTTAAGAGATTTTAAAACATAAATAATAAAGTGAAGTGATGAGTGTACTATAATTCAAAGTGAATACAAAAAAAATTAATTCAATAATAAATTTAATGGAGAAATTAGAAGTGGGTTAACCCTAAAATAAAGAAAGTGGACAAAGTGACCTAGAAGATGTTTTTAAGGAAGCTAATTGGAGAGTATAAATAAGAGGTAAGGCTCTTTCATTTAAGAAACACTTGAGCATATTGAATATCTATAGGTGTCTGAGGTAAACAAAGGATATCTAAGCTGAATTTCTGAGGAAAGTGAAGAAAAGAAGGCCAGAATTCAAGGAAGGCTAAATTCTTTTGATGATGCTTTCTAAGGTATGTTTTTTTTTCCAGGTCATCTCACCATTTTCACAATAACGTTTTTCTAGAATGATTCAAACAACGAAATTTATATTCCATTGAAGAAACATATCGAAGTATTTGTGGTAAAATATTTAGCTTGTGATTCATTGTATTTTTGGAGTTACACTCCGTGAAAAATAGGATTTGTGGCTAGTTCTGAAACTAGTCAAAACAGGGGTTTCGGGTAAAAACGTCATAACTTATTCATAACAGATCCAAATCCAGTAAGACAAAATGTGTTGGTTACAGTACAGTCTTTAGTATGTTTTGTAATAGTTTCAGATCAATTCAACAAATATTCCATCCGAGGCACGCTCTATAAAGTTGCTCTCTAGAATAAACCATAATTCAGAAAGGTGTGCCATTTTTTCCATAACTCCTTTTTTGAGAGGTTACAAGTAATGAAACCTGAGGTAATTGCATAAAAAACACTGAAGAACATTGTGTATCATTTTCATATATTTATTCATTACAGGTACAAAGTTATGATTATTTCAAATTAGGGTTGTTGACTAATCCAAAACTAGTCTTGTGAGACTAAAGAAACGTTTGATGAAATTAATAGTCTCTTGTTGTTAAAATGAAGGAAGGTTTGCAGGTATGTGATCATATACACCAGGTCTATTACAGAGTTAGAAATCATATTTGGATGATGAAATTGATGAGGGATTTTGGTTGAGGTACAAGTTGGGTACATGGTTGAGACAAGTAGTTGATGAGTTGCACATACATGAGGTGTATAGTTGATGATGTTGGTACATATTGATAAGTCATAGTTGATGAGTACTTGACACATGATTGGTACATACTTGGTACATGGTTGGTTGCACTTGTTTATGGTACATGTTGATTATAGATTGTTTGGTACATGTTGGTGCATGGTTATTGGACTTGTTTATGGTACATGTTGATTACAGGTTGAGGTACAGGTTGATGCATAGTTAAGTTTTATTGGTACATGTTTACAGCGGTATATCTCATAGTGATAGTGTGACTATAATGTTCCTGAATTGGCTAGTCTGGGAAACACTGCTAATGTGTGTGTAGGATCAAAGGTTTACAAGATATAAATGATCATACAAATAATAAACGTGACAAAGGACTGCAAGTTTGTATTATGATATCTCTGTGGATTACAAAATGGACGAATGCGGCTGAATAACTGACAATACTCGACTAGATCAACATACAAAGGATCTTAGTTAGAATATAAATAAGCAACTGCGCCTGAATAAAATAACAACACTCGGCTAGATCAAAAGACAAAAGGATCTTAGCCGGAATACAAATAAGCAACTAAAAGATAATACTCGGAATATGGGAGCACTGCGAAATCAATGAAGAATGATGGAAGACCTGGATGATCTTCCCAATGACTAGGGTGTTTCTTTCAACACCGAAATCAACCAACTGGTGTCTTCCTCCTGGAATACACTGAACTATCCTTCCTGAGATGCGCCTCTTCTCCTCAATGACAAGTCATAATCTGCGTAATGATGAATTAGGTCGTTGACCCTTCCTTTATTGCTTTCCAAAACCCTAAATCATGTTGAAACCCTAATTCGTTGTTGATTTCAAAAACCCTAAATCATGCTGAAACCCTAAATCACTGCTGAAACCCTAATTCACTGTTGACTTCTATTTTTAGCTCATAATGACTTAAAAGCGCTTTTAACCCTTGTTAGCTCAATGCCACTTTTCGAATATAACACCTGTGACTGGAGTGACCTCTAGTAACCCTGTTTACCCCTCTTTGGCCCTAGCTATAGTCTAACGGGGTGGTTTAGACCATTAAGCTTCCTCTTCTGGAGCTCCTATTTGGAAAGGGACATTACAGTCCTCCCTTCCCGAAATTGCTTGTCCTCAAGCAATACCAGTCCAAGGTGCTGCAACACCTGCTCGCTCTCCCAAGTAGCGTCCTCTACTAGAAGCCCTCTCCATCTGATCAAACACTCTCTGATGACCCTGCTCCTTAGTTTCCGCTCCCGGAACTCCAAAACCTCTTCCAGAACTAACTCCAACAGTCCCTCCTCATCCAATGGGGGAAGCTCCTATGATGTGTCAATGAATTGTTCCACTACCTTTTTGAGGCAAGACACGTGGAACACATTATGAATCTTGCTCCCCTCTAGAAGCTCTAGCTTGTAAGCAACCTCGCCTACTCGACGCATGATCCTGTAAGGACCATAAAATCTGGGCTTGAGCTTCTCGGCTCCACTCTTCTTCAGAAATGACTGTCTGTAGGGTTGGAGTCTCAAGAAAACCAAATCTCCAACCTCAAAGCTGCGCTCTATCCTATGCCTGTCCGCGCTTATCTTTTGTCGGTTTTGCATCGTCTGCAGGTTCTCTTTCAACAATTTGAGAATCTCCTTACTCTCTATGATCCAATCCTTGGCCTTGGGAGCTCTGCTCTCCCCGAAGACCAAGTCTACCAAAGTGGGAGCATCATATCTGTACAATGCTTGGAAGGGTGTCATACTAATGGACATGTGGAAGGTGGTGTTGTAGCAATGTTCCCCTAAATGTAACCACTTTACCCATGTTCTCTGTTGTCCTCCTACATAGTTCCTCAAATACCCTTCAACCCACTTGTTGACAATTTTAGTCTGCCCATCTGTATGAGGGTGATAGCTGGTGCTAGGTGTCAACTCTGTTTCCACCAACCGAAACAACTCTCTCCAAAATGTCCCTATGAACCGACTGTCCCTGTCACTGACGATGTTCTTCATCAATCCATGAAGTCTGAAGACCTCCCTGAAGAAAATCTTGGCTACCTGAACTGCGTTGTACTCTATCGGTATGGCGTAGAAGTGAGCAAACTTGGTCAATCCGTCGACCACTACATAGATACAGTCCTTACCCTGGACCTTGGGTAGACTAGTGATGAAGTCCATAGATATACTCTCCCATTTCTGCTCTGGAATGGGGAGTGGCTGAAGTAGCCCTGCTGGAAGAGCATGCTCTGACTTATTCTGCTGGCAAGTCACACACTCACTGATGTGTCTCATAACGTCTTGTTTGAGGCCCTTCCATGAGAACCTCTCTCTGATCTGTCTGTAGGTTTTGAAAAACCCCTGATGGCCTGCTAGAGGTGAATCATGAACTGCGGTGATGATTTTCTTCTTAAGCCCTGAATCTAGCACCAAGTAGACTCTATCCTTGTAAAATATGACATCGTCAATGACCCTATACCAATCATCCTATATCTGCCCATCCATCACCTCGCAAGTGAACTTTTTCTTGGAATATTCCACTAACAAGTGGGATTTCCAATCTACTGAAATCTCCATCAAAGAACATGCCGCAGGTCTCCTCGATAGTGCATCAACCACAATGTTCTTCTTCCCCTTGACATACTCTATGTCAAAGTCGAATGCCTGTACCTTCATCACCCATTTCTATTGGCACTCACTGAGGTCCTTCTGCTCAAGGAAATACTTCAAACTGTTGTGATCGGTCTTGACGACAAATGTGTTGCCCACCAAATATTGTTTGAACTTGGTCAAGGCATGCATGATTGCCAACATTTCCTTGTCATAAATGGAGTACAACCTCTCAGGCTGACTAAGCTTCCGGCTCTCGAATATAATGGGGTGTCCTCCCTGCATCAAAACTGCACCGATCCCTTTGCCGGATGTGTCACACTCTAGTACAAATGGTAGGGTGAAGTCTGGTAGTGCCAACACTGGACAAGTGCCCATGAATTCCTTTATGTGATCAAAGGATTCCTATGATTTCTCAGTCCATATGAAGGCCCCATGCTTGGTAAGATCTGTCAACGGTGCTCCAAGCTGAGAAAAACCCCAGACGAACCGCCTGTAATAGTTGCACAGCCCGAAGAAGCTCCTCAATTTTGTCACGTTCTTAGGTGTGAGCTAATCTAGAATGGCCTTGATCTTCTCTTGGTGCACCTGTACCCCCTATGCACTGATGATGTGGCCTAAGTAAAGCAACTCTGTCATACCGAACTTGCACTTGGACTCTTTGGCATATAATGATTGTTCCTCCATGATGCTCAATACCTCATCCAGGTGCCTCATATGCTCTTGCCATGACCGGATATAGATCAAGATGTTGTCGAAGAAAACCAAGACTGATTTCCTTAACTGATCCCTGAATATATGGTTCATGCAAGACTGGAATGTAGCGGGTGCATTGGTTAGCCCAAATGGCATAACCAGGAACTCGAAGTGTCCAAAATGACATCGAAATGCCATCTTTTCTATGTCCTTCTCTCAGATGTTGATCTGGTGATATCCAGAGCGTAGATCAATTTTTGAGAAGTTCATCCATCAACTCGTCAATGCATGGGATAGGGTACCAGTTTTTTATGGTTTCTTGTTCAAGACTCGGTAATCAATGCATATCCTGATGGTGCCATCCTTATTCAGAACTAAGACAACTGAAGAAGCAAATGGGCTGCTGCTCGGTCTGATGTGTCCCATCGCCAACAATTCCTTGATTGCCTTCTCTATCTCATCCTTGAACCTCCTAGGATGACGATAGGGGGGGGGTGATCATAGGTTTGGCCCCCTCCTCTAACTCAATGGTGTGCTCAAACCCCCTGTCAGGTGGTATCCCTCATGGGATTGCCTCAAAGACCTGCTGATGTCGTCCCAATAAATTCTTGATCTCTGTGTGGTATTGTTGTCGATCTTTTGAATCCTTCTGAGTAGTGATCAAGCATTATGTGGCATATGCTACCTCCCCATGTATGAATATCCTCTCGATCCTCTTGGCTAAAACTTTCCTAGGTGCTCCTGTCAACATACCTCTTAGAACAACCTTCTTCCCATCCTGATCTCTGAATCCCATTTCCAAGGTTTGGTAGTT
>CBVK0100485354.1:0-18633 GCA_900067695.1 Picea abies
TGTGCTATCATTTCTTGTGTGAAAATTATCCAAGTGGCGAGTGATTTGCGAGAAAAAATCCATTGATACCATACAAATTGATTGGGTTCTAAATATAAAGAAGCAATTCATACCTTTTGTGTATGTGGCACATTATGTAGATAAAAGAATTGCTCCATCTAAAGTATCCATGTGATTGGGTCCTTCCCATCAAACTTCACGATATCGATCTTAGGAACGTGGTTGGTCTTCAACCCAAAGTTGGAGTTTCTCCATTCTTGATTCACCCCATTCTTGATTCACCTTCCTTGTGTCCTCATCATGAATTTCATGGGATGAATTTTCACTTTCAGGTATCTTCTTTGTTACAAAATTTTTCAATACTTCCATGATCTCCTCTTTTAAACCATCCATCTTTTCCTTCAACTTTGCTTCCATCTCTTATAGTTCATCTTTTGTTACTATATTATTTTGTAAATAATTTATGACCCTATGCATTTCTTCACCTTCATCAAGATTCCAAGTAGGATTGTCTGGAGTCTTATTTGGTGTAGAAGTTCCCTTTTTGGGTGGCATGTTGGCCAAGTATCACTTTTGAACTTTGATTTTGAGGTGATTTTGCTAGACAATATTTCTTTTGTTGTATATCCAAAGTTTCATTCCTTCTGGGTATGAAACTTCATTTTATGTATTTATCTGATATTTCTTCTCTGCAATTACACAGGTTTGATCAAAATTGGATGTGCCAAGTGGAATTTATGGTAACTTCCCCACAACTTGTTGCGTTTTGGCCTTTCGAGGAGATCTCACTTGTATAACATGCCCCACACAAAATAATTGATATTAAATTATGAAACTCGTAACAGAAGTACTACAAACTGTCCAATATCCAATGAAACTGGTCCCACTCAATTTGGATACCCTAGGAAGAAGTTATGATTGTTTTACCTGGAACACCTTCTTGAGACTAGTCAGATACCCTATCTTCCAAAGGGTGTATATACAAATGTAAGATTACCCAGAAGATGAAATTTTTATCACATATACCTTACTAATTTTAGTGAATATCCTCCATATTTGAGGGTCTGAAACATTACATAAAAAAAATTATAGCAAAAATTTCACAATGACTCAGTTCAGGATAATTCCATAACCCTATCTTGCATAGGCTGTATCTCCAAAAGTATAAGGCCTCAGGAGCTTAAATTTTAAACCAACATACCGTGATCTGTCTACTAAATATCCTCCAAGCAATTCCTTCTGAAACGTTGTAGAAAAAAATTTATAGCAAAAATTCCATGGTGTCTTAGATGTTGCAGCAAAAACCCAAGACCTTGAGCTTTGATACCATATGTTAAGAAACAAATATCAATATAGCATAGAAACACCTCAGAATAAGTACTCAACGCCTTGAAAAAGAGATAATTTCAGATAATAATCCTCTTTGAGGGGGAAACCTCCTTTTACCCCACATAAATGTTCAAGTACAAGATGATTCCAAATGAAAATGTCTCCTTGGTATATATAGGAGAGTAGAAGGTATAATTACAACTAATGGAATAAAGATAACATAAATAAAATAACATTATTAATCTAATATGCCTCAATTAAGGGGTAATGAGCTAATATTAGGGCTTAACATGGTGATAGTGTAAGGCCCATTGGGAAGTGGGTAGATCTTTTGATGGGGCCCTATAAGGTGCTCTTTCTGCATATATAACCCGACCTTGTATTCCACCTAAAATTGGTGTGGTACTCGGTGTTGATCATGGCGCTTCTTGTACTTATCATTGGATTTCTGCAAAATCTCATGGACCTGTTGGCGAATCTATTGAATCATCTTAATGAATATGGTGGCTTTGTCCACCTCAAACTAAACATGGGAAGATTTTTCCTGTGTGTTTGCAAGAGGTAGTGCAACATCAATGGAACCCAAGGGTTGGAATCCTATCCCCACCTGAAATAGGCTATGGTTGGTGGAGCTATGGAGAGCCCTGTTGTAGCTGTGTTGAACATAGGGAAGACTCTCATCCCATGTACATGGATGCTTAGATTTGTACATGTGTAGGATGTGCACAATCATGCGATTGATTACCTATGTCTGGCCATTAGATTGGGGGTGGAAAGCAGTGGATTTAGTGAGCTTGGTATCCAACACTGACCAAAGACTCAAACAAAAATGTGTTGAGGAACCTATTTTCCTGATATGAAGTGATGGTCTATGATATCCAAAAATGAACCCACACCCATTCGAGGAAGAGATTTGAAGTATTTTTCATGATGATTCTCTTCTTGCAGGTTGTGATAATAGCCATCTTAAAAAACTGATCAACCACCACAAATACACAATGACTGTTGTTCTTGGTGTATGAAAGGACAGATATGTAATCCATCAATATGGATTCCCAAGAAGTCTAGGGAGTAATAAGAGGGGTGTATAAGCATTTCTTCTTGATGGATAGCTTGGCAATGGCATAGGCAGTGAAAGATCTGATATACTTGTTGATGTCTTGTCGATGTTTCGGCCAATAAAAATGTTTATGTAGAATGACCATAGTTTTCTCCACACAGAAATGTCCTACCATATAACTATAGTGAGCCTCCCAAATCATATTTTCACACTATCTTGTGGGAATAGAGAGGTGGTTGAGATGGAATAACAATCCATCATGGATGTTAAAATCGGTGACATTCACTCATGTACCCAAGAGATGATAGGTGGTGGTGAAGTCAGGGTCATACTGATAAAGTTGGGGCCACTCACATGCCTCTTTCCCATAGGAATGGAGCATTGTGGTGAGTACAGCAATGGGAGGGAGACTAAGGTGGTCAGTGGCACAATTTTTTCTCCCTATTTTATACTTGATGTTGAGATGGAACTATTGTAGGTATGTGGATTAATTTTTATGGGTGTCGTTCTGTGACTTCCCATGTGTATATATGAATTGAAAATGCTTGTGATCAGTGTGGATGATTGTCTCCTTTCCCAAAATGTAATGTTTCAATTGAAAACATGCTTTCTCAATGGAATACATTTCTTTGTCATAGGTGGGGTATTCCTGGACAATGTATCACTATGGTATGCCACTGGATGATTGTGTTGAGTGAGACTTGCGCCTACAACATAGTCAGAGGCATCAGTCTCAATATTGAAAGGTTGTTACAGATCAAGTTATGAGAGTACTCGAGTTGAGCACAAGACATATGTTGGGATAGGGGCAGACCCAAGGTTCAATGCTCAAGAGTGCACCAATAAAACCCTAACTACTGACCCTTCCGTCAACACCTGTGAAGCAAATGAAGTCCCACTCAAGGTAGAGGTAGGGGTGGTTGCAAGACTCCAGTGTCTACAACCATAGATGGGACACAAATCTGTGACTGTGACACCTTAATGGGGCACTTAGCAATTTCATGAACATCCAGTCTTAGTTTACGACGTAGCTAAACCCTAATTATAGAGCATTGCAGTATTTAACTAGATCTATTATATTCAAGCACTAAGCACATCCACATAGGCCATATCTAGTATTCATACATACTATTAAGCACATAGAATTAACATATATATATACCATTCATCTATATCAAAGCACTAAGAAAGTTAACATATAAACACATCAATACATCACAGAAAGCAAAGAAAAATAGGATGTATGAGGTTCACGCCCACCCTGGGGCTATGTCCACCAACTCTTCATATTCTTTATTAGCTTCTTCAATTAATTACATGAATGAAGCCACAAAAACCCTACTCCGTAGAGGATAGGATATCTGCACACCTCACTAGATTCTCCTTCCTCAGGATAGGTTACAGCTCTAAGCCTCTTCTAAATCTATTACACTCTCTTGCACATAGCTCTGGAAGCCTCACACAGTATGCACAAAAGCAATCTCCACTCAACACATAGCACTTTCGATCACATAGATCGAACTTTCATATTACTACTCTCCTACATCGCCTAGCCTTCTATTTATACATTACAAAATAGGCCTAAGCATGGGTAAACCCATGGGCCGACATTCCCATACCTGTTACATAATCCCAAAATGGCCCTAAAAAGGGGATGAGATCCCACGATCTCCGCTTCGTATTGTGCTATGACTTTGACATCTTGTTGAAGTCCAAAAAATAGGTCAAACATCACCAAGAACCCTCAAAACTTGGTCAAGGGACAACAAGCCCCCAACACTCACCTGCAACTCATCCAGAGTCACTCTTATCTAGTTAATTCTGCCTCAAAATCCTCGATCTTGGATTGAGCTTCTTCGACTTGCTGCTGTGCCACTACCTCCTTTTCAGTGAACTCTTGGATGACTGCTTCATTGACAGGTCCTTCTAAACATTGTTCGACTGTGGTGATGACTTTCTTAAGTTCTTCTCCTCGGCCTTCGATCTCTGTGAACAGTTGGTAATCCTCATCCTATAGAGGTTGGAGCCTCTAAATCACTTCCATGACCTTACTCTAAATAGTATGGATCTACTGCTAGGTAGTGCATTGCTTTGGGATCTCTTCATTCATTCAACAGTTGACAGGGGATTCAACTGCGCCTGTATTGTTTCTACCTGATACTTCTCCCTTTGGAGCTGTGACTCCAGTGTCTTTAGTTCTGGATCCTTAGTGAGTCGTTCATAAGTTTGGGCACTGTGATCACTCAATTTCTTACATTCCATGGTGAGGGATTTGATTCTCTCAACTGCACTTCAAGAAATTGCTTCTCTTTGATCCCTCACATCCTTCGGGGTGTTGGGAACTGTGCAGAGCTCTAAGTATGATATTCATTTTTATAGCTACTGGATAGCTTCTATGAGCTGCTTGACTTGATGCATGAATTAGTCTTCTTCCTTTGGCTCTAAGCCTATCACAAAGAAGAGTGCTATGTTGACTGCTTCTTTCACTTCAAGTTTCTCTATGAGCAACTGTTCTTTTTCTTGTTGTATCTGTGATTTCTCTTCGTCAAACCTTGCCTAGACAACAACCTTATCCTGCTCTTCAACTTGATGCTATTCTATGAGTACTCCTTGCACTTGCTTCAAGGCCTGGGTGACTTGTTCTTCTTCTTTTTTTGTGCAACGAAGGTGAGTTTCGACCACATCAACTAATCGATGGAGTTGGGCTAGATCATCTCCCAACCCTGGTTCTTCTGATGGAAGGGGAACAATGGATACTGAGTGATTGGATTGAAGGGCCTACTATACCCCTCGGAGTTCGACCTCAATTCTATCATACATTTATTCTTTATTTTCTTCTTGTTTCTCCATGATTTCCTGCGAAGCATCGTTTAGAGCTACTATGATGAAGTCAAAATCATTGGTAGTGAGTACAGTCTGTATCTTGGTCAAGGTGGCTTTGGATTTCTTCCCCAAAGAGGGTTTCTTGGGATAAACCTTCCTTTTCTTCATAGGATTAGCCTCATCTCTAGGCATTATTACCTCTCCTTGTTTTTTCTCATCTTCCTTATCATTTATTTCTTAAACTTTGCCATGACCCCCTAGGCTAGGTAATACTAAGATAGTCTTCTCCGAGGCATTGCTTAAGTCTTGGACCTTTCAGGTCTTCTTCCTTCTGTTGGATTTGGGTGTATCATGTTATTTTTTTGTGGTTTCTTGGCTGTCAAGGTCAGACATCATTGCAGGGTCTACGAGAATAAGGAGGTATACCGACCAGTCCTTAGTGATCTCCTCAAGTTACTCTTCCGTGAGCTTGTAGTACGGCTGAAGTTTCTCCTTGTGTCCATTATCTCATGATGTAATGTAGATGAAGTGTCAATCTGCGCAGAACTTCATAAGGGGTTAGAACCTCTGTACGGTGTTCAAAGTCATACGAGGTTTATCTTCGATGGCTTTCTTCAGCTGGAGGTAATATGTATGAAAACCTATGTTCAACTGCCATTGCTTACTCATATTGCTCGAGTACTAGAGCATGGTGAACTTCACAGCAAGCGGCTCGAACGGCTCGGTGTCCCAGAAAGTCGCACCTTCCAGCATTTCCCAAGAAACAAATGCAATGAGGATTAGGAGCCAACTAAGGTGGAACTCATAACCTTGATCTTGGGCTTCGTGGTAGTCTAGTTCCAACTTATTAACTAGGTACTTCACCCAGTTCATATGTAGACCTTCCACGCACTTCCCTGTAAGGTCAACGACAAAGCCTGTGACCTTCATGGGTCAGTTCTTCCTTACTATTTTTCCAGCTATTAGTTGGAATTCTAGGTGCATTGCGCTATTCTGGATGGAAGCTACCTTGTAGCCTCACATCCCCTTCTCAACATCGTCGTATGTATATTTGATATTTTATGCTAGCACGCGATCCATGGATTTTCCTGGATATAATTCTTGCAGGTTAGGTCCTTGCATACTCAATCCTGTGATCCAATGGATCAATGTTGGATCGACTATGATACGACAGTTTATCCATAAGTAGCCTCCATGGTAACATGAAAGTAGTAGCTTGACACAGGCGTTAAATTCTTGGTGCCTTCCGAAGTGTGGGATTTTCATTACATTTAACAAGGTGGACTCTGTGAGGTTCATCATCCATGGCTGGGGGATTATCTTCGAATTCTTCCCCTTCATCTTGGTCAAGTATTTGTATGAGGAAAGCATGCTATAGTTATTTTGATCTTCAAGGTTAAATTTGTTGAACTTCAATGCTACGATCTTGTACTATTGTGCTCTCATTGTGTGTATCCCCTTCGGGAGGTACACAGTAACCATGGTGCACTCAAAATCTCTTGGTACACTATATCGACTCACCGCATCGGATAGAGGTGGGATGTAATCGGGAAATATGGTCAGGATCAACTTCACATTTTCTAGGTCATCTATGTGCTTAGTTCTCTTCTTTGTCGATGGTCGGGATGGTCTGGCTCCACGATAGATCGAAGGAGAGGCTTGCACTCCTCTCGTCGATTATGCTTGTACACTGACAAACAATACTCTTTCAGACATCACTCTCTCAGTCATGAGGTCAATGAGTACCTCCTTCATAGACTCTTCGACTGAACTAAGTTCTTTCGACATACACGCTCGTGGTTAAATCTCTCTGGTATAAAGAGTAACTAGTCAATGCAACGGGACGAATGGTGATAGCGCAATGATCACTGTGTAGAATAAAATAATCTGGGAGCTCAGATTCACAGTTAGAAAAAAATTTATCGGTGCATGCCTCAATGAAATATATAGATAACGAGGCAACGGATCTCTCCAATGGGTGATAAGCCTCCATTAACTAAGTTCTGTTTGTTGTGACACAGTCTCAATGGTCTGATGGTGAGCTATCTGACCATAAATGCCTTTCTAGCTATTTGGGGTGTCGGTCTAATGGTTATGTTGTTCCCAATGACTATATTGCTTCACCATGGCAAAGTGCCATGTGACGTTGTTCTGATATACTGATGAAGTTCCAGTTTTGCAAATTTTCCTTCTGTAAAGTTCCCTCTGGGGCCTTCTGTAACTTTTCTATTTTAGCTCTCTTCTTATTTGCTTTTCTATCCTTCTTTCGAGTGAGCTTCATCTCACTATTCCTTTTTCCATTTTGGTTCTTATCTCCTCTTGGCATAGTAAATTTATGTTGTTGATATTCTTTCCTAGGACTAAAGGGTAATAATTCATCTGTATCTGGAATAGGTACTTCAGTCTTCTGTGGGTCTTCTAGTTTTCTTCCTACTTTGACATCCAAGTATCTTTTTTTAAATAGCTTTGATATGTTCTCTTGTTTTTCAATCAAGTGTGCGATGCTCCTATTCATGAAATCTTTTAACTCTTTCTTATTCTACTCTAAGATTTCTTCTTCTTTCCTTCTAGCCTGACCTCTTTCAATCAAAGGTTTTCCTAGTAACATAACAAATGGAGCGTTGTTCTCAATAAATTTAACAACTTCAAATTCTTCCTTTGTCGAAGTTCCATTGGAAATCATAGATATCTGGGTGACCATTCCACATAGGTTTATCAGTTTTCCTCTGAATAATCCTATTCCTCCCAATGAAGGAATCATAACAGGATTTCCTAGAGTTTCCCAAGTTCTTTCTGTCATAATATTTAACTGTGTTTCCTCATCCAGAACACATTCAATGTCGAAGTCTCCTATTCTTGCTTCTATGCACTCTTTTTCTTTGAATATCTTTGATAAATTAATATGTCGGTGATCATTCTGGTTTTCTTTCATCTATAACAATACAGTCTCTGATTCTTTCTTAGTTTCTTCCATGGTCTTAGTTGCTTGACCTTTCTCATGGTATTCTTGTCTCATATTTATTTTTTCAAGCTTAGCAATCATTCTAGGGAAATCTAAAACTTCATGATTCATAGCTTTACAACAAAGACAATCGGGTCTTTTACCAGGGCATTCCTTAGCAAGATGTCTCGGTCTTTTTCAAATGTAAAAAAGAGTTAATCCTCTCTTTCTCTTAAATGATCCCCATCCTTTCCTGTACTACACACTAGGATCATGGTAGTTAACCTACAAAAAATTCTTTCTAGGGTCCTGCATCCATTTGTTGTTCCAAACATTCTTTCTATGCATATGTATAACATATCTTTCACTATTCTTATCAGATCTACTCATATCAAATCTTCTTTCATTTATCAGTGCCTTAGTTTTCAAGCTAGGACAAAACATACCTAGATCCATACTTTAGAAACAAATATTTCCACTAATATTATCTTCAGCAGAGCACAAAGCTTTCAGATCTAAAACTTTTCACTATTCTTACCTTTATCAGAGCACAAATCTTGTAGAACTTACCTATTTTCTTCAGATCTAACCCTTCTTCTTGGCACAGAGCTTCAAAATCAAGTAGAATACTATGCACTAGGGAAATAGATCTACACACAAATCTTCCATAGTTTTAAATTAGATCTTCCCACAAAGCTTCTCTTTCATTATCTCCCAACAATCACAGTTTCAAACCCGATAATAGAACCATTTGTTGGGACAGGGGCAGACCCAGGGTTCAACGCTCAAGAGTGCACCAAAAAAACCCTAACTACCACCCCTTCTGGCAACACCTGCAAAGAAGATGAAGTCTCACCTGAGGTAAAGGCAGGGGTGGTTGCAAGAATCCAGTGTCTGCAACCGTAGTTGGGACATAGATATGTCATTGTAACACCTTAACAGGGAACTTAGAAGTTATAGTTCATCAACATCCAATATTAATTTACAACATAGCTAAACCCTAATTATAGAGCATTGGAGTATTTCATGAGATATATTATATTCAAGCACTAAGCACATCCACATAGGCCATATCTAGTATTCACCCATACTATTAAGCACATAGAATTAACATATCTATCTACCATTCATCTATATCAAAGCATTAAGCAATTTAACATATAAACACATGAATACATTGCACTAATAAGAGAAACATAGCATGTATGTGGTTCACCCCCACCTTGGAGCTACATCCACCAACTCTCCATCTTATTTATTAGCTTCTTCAATCAGTTACATGCACAGAGCCGCAAAAACCCTATTCCGCAGAGGACAAGAGATCTATGCACCTCGCTAGATACTCCTTCCCCATGATAGGTTACAACACTAAGCCTCTTCTCAATCTCTTACACTCACTTGCACTTAGCTCTGCAAGCCTCACACAGTATGCACAAAATAAATCTCCACTTAGCACTTAGCACTTTCGATCACATAGATCAAACTTTCATACTACTACTCTCCTACATCACCTAGACTTCTATTTATACTTTACAAAATAGTCCTAAGCATGGGTAAACCCATGGGCCAACATTCCCATACCCGTTACATAATCCCAAATCCCAAAACGGCACTAAAAATGGGCCAATATCCCGCAATCTCCACTTTGTATTATGCTCCGCCTTCGACAGCTTGTCGAAGTCCAAAAAATAGGTCAAACATGACCAAGAATCCTCAAAACTTTGTCAAGGGCCAACAAGCCCCCAACACCCACCTATGACTCGTCCCAAGTCACTCTTATCTGGTTAATTATTCCTCAAAATCATCGATCTTGGCTCAAGCTTCTTTGACTTGCTATTTTTCCACGACCCCCTGTTCAACAAACTCTTGGATGACTGCTTCATTGACATGTCCTTCTAAACGTTGTTCGACTACGGTGATAACTTGCTCCAGTTCTACTCCTAGGCCTTCGATCTCTGTGAACAGTTTGTAAGACTCATCCTGTAAAGGTTGGAGCCTCCTAGTCACTTCAATGACCTTGCTCTAAATGGTATGGATCTATCGCTAGGCAGTGCGCTGCTCTTGGGATCTCTTCATTCTTTTAATAGCTGATAGGAGATTCAACTGTGACTATATTGTTTCTTCTTGATACTTCGCCTCTTAGAGTTGTGACTCCAGTGTCTTCAATTATGGATACTTAGTGATTCTCATGTAAGTCTAGGCACTGCGATCACTCAGTTTCTTATATTTCATGGTGAGGTATTTGATTCACTCAACTTCGCTTCAACCAGCTGCTTCTCTTTGATCCCTCACATCCTGTGGGGTGTTGGCAACTGTGCAGAGATCTAAGTCTGATACTCATTGTTGTAGCTACTGGATAGCTTCTATGAGCTTCTCGACTTGATGCATGACTCGATCTTCTGACTTTGGCTCTAAGCCTATCACAGAGAAGAGTGCTTTGTTTACTGCTTCTTTCACTTCGAGTTTCTCTGTGAAAAATTGTTATTTTTCTTGTTGTATCTGTGATTTCTCCTCATCAAACCTTTCTTGGAGAGAAACCTTCTCCTGCTCTACAACTCGGCGCTATTCTATGAGTACTCCTTGCACTTCTTTTAAGGCATGGGTGGCCTTTTCTATTTCTTCTTGTTCGTGATGAAGGTGAGCTTCAACCACATCAACTAATCAACAGAGTTGGGCTGGCTCATCTCCCAACTCTGTCTCTCCCGATAGCAGGGGCACAATGGATACTGCACAACTGGACTGAAGGGCCTATTGTACCCCTCAGAGTTTGACCTCAATTCTATCATACATTTCCTCCTGCTTTGCTTCTTGTTTCTCCACTATTTCCTGTGAAGCATCATTTAGAGCTACTATGAAGTCAAAATCATCGGTAGTGAGTACAGTCTGCATCTTGGTCAAGGTGGATCTGGATTTCTTCCGTGAAAAGGGTTTCTTGGGAGAAACCTTCCTTTTATTTAGGGGATACTGAGGCAGTCTTCTCTATGGTGCTTCTTAAGTCTTGGATCTCTCTATTATTCTTCCTTTTGTTGGGTGCAAGTGTATCATGTTCTTTTTGCAAGGCTTCTGGGCTATCAGGGTCGGACATCTCTGCAGGGTCTATGGGAATAAGGAGGTATGCTGACCAGTCCTGAGTGATCTCCTCAAGGTCCTCTTCCATGAGCTTGTAGTACGACTGAAGCTACTCCTTATGTTCATCAGCTCATGCTGTAATGTAGATGAATTGTTGATCTCCACGAAACTTCATCAGGGGTTGGAACCTCTATAGGGTGTTCGGAGTCATGTGAGGTTCAACTTCGATGGCTCTCTTTAGTTGGAGGTAATATGTATGATAATCTACATTTGACTGCCACTGCTTACTCATGTTGCTCGAGTACCAGAGTGTGGTGAACTTCATAGAAAGCGACTCAAATGGTTCAGTGTCCAGGAAGGTCACAGCTTTTGGCATTTCCCAAGCAACAAACACGATGAGGATTAGGATCCAGCTAAAATGGAACTCATAACCCTGATCCTCGGCCTCACAGTAGTCTAGTTCCAACTGATTAGCTAGGTACTTCACCCAGCTCATCTATAGACCTTTCATGCACTTCCCTGCAAGGTCAACAACAAATCCTATGACTTGCGTGGGTTGGTTCTTCCTTACTAGCTTTCCAGCTATTAGTTGTCATGCTAGGTGCACTGCACCATTCTGGATAGAAGCTACCTTGTAGCCTTGTGTCCCCTTCTCAACATCGTCATATGTATTTGTTAACTCCCCAAATAACTCATTGGTTTTATTTTGATTATTAGATGATAGGTTCGTTCCCAAATTTGATTTCTAATTTTTATCATTAGTTTAGAGAGTCTGTTTTTCCAAAATAATCTCAAAAGACATGTTGATTTTGGTTCGGTCAAGAAAATGGAAAAATATCAGGATTCAGTGGTTTAGGCGAGCCTCCTCTGTGCTCATTAACCACTGAAAGTTTTCATTTTCGGCAGATAAAGGGTCAAAGCAGGAGGCAAGTAACCACTGAAAGTTTGTGAATGGGAAAAAAGAAAGCTCATGCTTTCACATGAGCCAGATGTCAAAAATCGTTGCAATGATGAGGAATACAATCGCCGAAAGCTCGCATCGTGGGAGATGATGCTCATTCGTGGTGTTCATCCGAAATGTTTGAAGCACCTGCGTATTATCCATTGCATTAATCATTTCAAATCCACGCAGAGCGGTTATTGACAGGTATGATTGTATGGGGTTCCCTCTATTTCAATGGTAAGTACGCCAATCATCATTACCAGGTCTTTCCTTCAGCTGTAAACTCAATGAGTTATAATGAATCCCGAATATCGCTGAAGATAATCACAAGTCTGCGATCTTATCAGTAAAGCATATTTTCAAAATTCTGATCCCGCATTCTCTGGCGATTGTCGAAGTGTCTCTGAGTTCAGTAGGCATCCTGAGTCAAAGAAATCTAGGTGGGTTATCAGGTAAGATTAGAAACCGTTCTCTTTCAAAGTTTCAACGATTCAATTGCCCCCCGAAAAGCTAAAGTTTCGACATCTCTCAGCTAGATTGCCATCCAAGTTTGGGACGGTGTTTTAGTGAGTTCATTAATCATATGCTTTGTCATCCGATTTCACTGGTTTTTTGCATAAGTGGTATCGACTGTATTCCTACTTCCCAGAACCATTACCTCCCGAACATTTTCTATCCCCCACAGTTTCAGGTACAGTCGGTATTGAGTCATGTCAAAAGTAAGTCCTGCTTTAAGGTCCAAGGTGGATGGCATGTGGTATTTTGAAGATCATCTAGAGGTCGCAGAGTGTTTCAAACAGGTCAGAGTTTTCACATATTGTGAAAAATTGACAACCTTTCACCAACAAGTTGCTGAAGCATTTTCCCTCTCATACGATGGAAGGATTGCTAGAATAGGCAGAGAGGAGTTCATTATAGATGAAGCATATATTGCTGAATAAACAGGATTATCCAGAATAGGGGATTGCTGGTTTAAAACCTCTTCACCCTCAAATGTTGAATTCAGATCATATTTGTTGCCAGTGCATAAAAATTTGACTTGGAAGAAGGATATTCCTATGTCCTATCTTGAATCGAAGTGGCAGACCCTGCTGAGGGCGATTTTGGTATACATCACCTGTGAAGGGCGTTATAACAGGGTGATGTACTACCATTTTAAACTGTTGAACCACTTCACAGGCAGAGAACACTTAAACCTACCTTACTTCTTTCATAGAACCTTGACTAAGATGGAAAAACAGGTAAAAGCTCAGCCTACTAAAGTTATAAGCAGAATATCACATCAGGGGCTGATTACCCTCCTTGTGAAAGAAGCTCTTTATAGGAAACAAATAGAGTGGAATTTCTTCTTGTTTTGGAATGAGTTTCAGACAGAAAGACCTCCAGAGATAAAAGCAAAGAAGTCTAGATGCAGAAATCACCCTACTCCCAAGAGTAGTCACAGGAGGAGGAAAGGAATTTCAATGCCCAGGGATTCTATAAAAACATCACCCAGCAACCAGGGAAGAATCAAGAGGAAATTAAAGTTTGAAGATAGAAACCTTGTCACAGGGAAAAACCCTCTCAACCTACCTTATAGTGACTCTGATTCAGAGAAGGGGATGGAAAAAACATAGGATAACTTTGAGATCAAAAAGGATGCAAAACTGAAGATAAATATACCTCCATCAAAGCCTTCAGAAACACACAGGCAATCAGAAGCAGAGGCTTCTTCAAGCAGTCCTAAGAAAGGTAAGACAAAGAAAATAAACATGCTTCTACGAGAGATTTATGAGATGGAAGTCCTGGAGAGGGTAATCAAAAAGGAAAACACAGACCTCACCGAGAGAAATGATGAACTATTCAAAGAGAATCAAACTCTTAAAGAAAAACATGATACAATCAAAGATAGAAACAGAGAGTTGATTAGAGAAAATATGAAATTATACAGGCAGATCAGGATTCTGAGACTCAAGCTAAAAGAGTTTGAAGCACCTGAAGAAAAACAAACTGGTTTGGACACTTTGGCTAATTTAGCCACAACTATAATAGATGTGACAGATTCCCCTACATAGTCAGCAAAGGTTCGTAGGTCTGCACGAATCAAGACCACAGTCTCTAAGAAAGTTTGAGTGTTAAAAGAGGATTCAGGATAGACATTTTTGCAATTTTGAAGCTCTTCAAAGATTGACTTTCGGTGGTTTAGGAAAGCCCACAGTGTGCTCATTAACCACCGAAACAGGCGCTTTCGGTGGATAACTCACCTAGAGACTGTCCCAGGTAACCACCGAAAGCCTGTGTGTCCAGAATTGAACGAGTTTTTACACAGGTCAGGGATTTTTGATATGAAAAGATTCGGGATCTTTTCCAATGAATGTCTAATGAATTATCAAGCACATCCCAGCAGTTATTTTTGACAAAGCATGGAGAAAAGAGGTATTTCAAAGGCCTATGGACACTTTCATTTGAACAGAAAAGCAGGATACCTTGCCACATCAGCTAATTCGACTTGATCTCCATTTGAGAATGATCACTTAGCCTTGGGAGGTTGTCCTACACTTCACCAATAGTCAATAGAGACAAATCAGGGATTGGCCTCATTTTGAGGAAGCATCCCACTTCTTTTGCAACAGATTTTGACTTGCTATTTTTAGATGATTTGATCCATGTTTTCAGGATCTTTAAACTACTTTGTAATGCTATGAATATTAGAATAGAAGATGAACCAAGGGTTCAATTTTGAGTGCTATGATGTTTCCGCTGTAATGAAAAGACCTATTCTTATTTTATAAAAAATTGCAAGCTTCCTTCAGTTGTGTTGTCAGATTTTCTCCTCTATTCTTTGATATCTTATGAGTGAAAGTTCTTTATTGATGCTCATTCAATTTGCAGTGACTGTCATCTCACTGGTTAATTGTTTTAGTTGATAATCATAAGTTATTTCTTTGGTTATTGAACCCATTTTGCTTGTTGGTATGAAGTATAATCAGGTTCAATAGCTGTTTTCTTACCCATTTAATCAAACCTTGTCTAACTGCATTGCTAGAAGGCCTTGTGAGATTTTGTATTTCTAGACAGTCTTGAAAACACAGTCCAACCCCTAGATATTCATCTTGATCCAAAAATGACATCAAATATTAAATAAAATATTTCCCAAAAAGAGTTAGTTACCAGGCATCTCTGACTTATAGCCTAGGAGAGTTTCCTGGAGTGATAACAAATTGGCGTTGTTGCCGGGGAAAGGAGATCAAAGCTCAGCTTCTCTGGGAGACGACATAGAGCTAGTTCTTGATGATAGACAAGAAATAGACACTATCAGGTTGTACATTTTCTATCTGGTGACTCCATTAACAAAGTGGCTCCCAAAAGAGCTCACACTAGGGCAAACCCAGAAGGCCCATTGACGACATCAGTTCCTAATCCAGAAAAGATCATCAGTAAGGGAAAAGCTTTGCAAAGATAGGCTTCTGGATCTGCAAGTGCAATTGATTCAGGTATTCTAACTGATGCTCATCTTTCCATATCTGAAAAGTCTTTAGTTGAATCCCCTGCTGAAACCCAAAATTCCCAAGAAATAAGAAATTCATTTCAAGTTTCTAAAGTAGAAGAACCTTCTTTTTCTTCTAACATTACTGATTCTGTCCTTGAGGTTGACATTTCATCCCATCCAAAAGAATTGAATACTGAATCCTCCCCACAGAAAGAAGATTCCTCTTCATCTCTTTTGGATTCATCACCTAGAAAACCTTTGAAAGGTGTTTTACACACTTACACCAATCTGCCTATTCTTGAAGAAATTCTCCACGATCTGTCCTCTAAAGGAGAAGAAAACCTAGCTTTGTTGCTCAGTCAGTTTTATAAAGCCTCTTACTTTCCACCTACTTCCGAAACTTTTTCTCAGGGTGAAGTAAGACAACCATTCTATTCTAATTCAGGCAACTCCTCTCCTCTTCCATCATCTCCTACAAGTTCCTCGTCTGTGTCAACCACCAAGACTGCTATGGCTACCCCTTTGACCAAGATGGAACAGATCTTGGCAAACAGATATGCCCCACTTGTCTTGCCAAATCCCCTGTCTGCCATGCCAACAGGTGATTACTAGAAATACATGCCAAAGTTTACAAGAGCAGGGGAGTATACAGCCGAAGAACACATTGAAGCATTTTATGCTTATGCAGAAAACATAAATATCTCAGAAGAAGATGTGTGGACTAGATTTTTTGTGTAGAGTTTGGATGGCCAAGCTCGCAAGTGGTTCAAAGAGCTACTAGCAAATTCAATCACTGGAATTGAACAACTAGATGAGGTATTCCTGAAACACTAGGGAGAAAGAAGATATCTGTTATACTACATTTCTGAATTTGGAAATTTGAAGAGAGGAGATGGAGAATCGGTCTCGGACTTTATCAAGAGATTCAATAAAATGTTTGGTAAGATCCCGACAACGATTAAACCAAGCGATGCATCAGCAAAGATCACGTTCTCTGCTACCTTTGATGCAGACTTTTGTCTTATCCTTAGAGAAAGATGATCAGCCACGCTTGCTTTAATGCAAAATGCTTCTCTCGAGGTTGAGTCTAGCATTACAGCATCACAGAAGCTTAAAGGAAGGGCTGAGAAGAAGAAGTCTGTTGTTGAGCCCTCCTCGTCTTCTAACAGTAAAATGGAAAAGATGGCCAAAATGATGGAAATTCTGACTTCCGAAATGTCCAAATTGAAAGTCCAAAATCAACAACTAGCAAGAGCGAAAGAACCAAATACTTTCACCCCTATAAATCCAAACGCTTGTCCTTATAGAAGGAATAACCCACAAGTTCAGATACTTCAAAGAGACAGAAATCCAGGTGATGAGCAGAGGATCAGACCACCTCTTCAGAATGTAGTGTTGGATGAAGAGCAACAGCCATCTCCTGATGAAATTGAAGATGACGATGAAATAAACTGTTTTGGTGATGAGAATGAGTCTTCATTTTTGACACAGGTAGACTATGAAGAGGCCCTGATGGATCAACAAATTCAGGAAGCAAGTGTAGAGGGACCTGTCTACTTGACAGATGATCAGAAAGGATACAAATTAAGATCCAAGAGTGCTAGTCCAAAAATGCCCATTGATGCCCCTGCAAAGAACAAAGAAGATACTGCCCCTGTGAAAAGTAAATAGGTTGCTACCAATCAGCGTGAGATCGGAAGAGCATTCATTCCTTAACAGACTCGATTTCCAGACCATATCTTTTCTGTTGATGAATGCTAAATGCAGTACTGATGCCTGTAGAGTAGCATATGCATATGACTGCTTGATTTTCGCTTTCTTTTCTTAAACTCAGAGTAGCATGCATTTTGCTTGGTTAAACAGTAGTTGCGTTGTGTGCTTAGGATAGATAGGTTATAGTTAGGAGCTCCTGGTACCAGTTAACAGCATTAGATTTGTTTACCAGTTAACAACATTAGATTTGTTTTCCAGTTAGATAGCATTAGATTTACTTTTCTGCAGTTAGCATTAGATTTTCTTTAACATTAGATTTGTTTTCCTGTAGGTAGCACTAGATTGGTTTTTGAATGCCCAGAATGAATGAAGTTCAGACAGTACTCTCTGTGTTATGACTTAAATGATAATGTTGATGGTAGATGGTTAAACACAGAGTTAGAATGATTTTGTAGAATTGTGCTTTTGAACAGAAATAGCCACCTTAGCCTTTGAGTACTAGACTGTTTTTCTTCTGTTTATGATTTCATAGGAAATGCTCAGTTTCGAGTTAGTTATCAGAATTCAAATTCTTAGAATAGGTGTGTGCTTTATTTTTAGGATAGCATTCGAATAAAAGACTAGACGCTTGCCTGCACATACTGTGTATCAGCTCGAAGTATACTAGCCCTGGTTTGACAATTTAGTGATTCAGGACACTTAAAAGCTACAATTTAGCTGCCTGACATTTTTGGCGCCGTTGCCGGGGAGCTGTTTAAAGGGTAAGAGGATAGTTGTTTGATTAATCTTAGAATGCATTTAGCTTGGTTTGGTGTGTTAGCAGGTTGATAGTAAGAGCAGCTGTGGAAATAAAAGGGTGACAAACCAGCATATCTGTTCTCACAGGTACTCTGAAACTCAATCTCAGTTTTTCATTTCATTTAATATGATTTCATGAGAAATAGATATTTTAGAGGTAGATTTATAAAAAATACAAAACCCCAAAAAGAAGACGAGACCTCCACTCAAAAAGCAAAAGAAACTGAGACTGACATTCTGGGCGAGGAAACTGTAGAACAAAACCCAGAACCAGGAAGTACCATCCATCAGCCAATTCACAGTCTTGGTGATCCAGCCTTGGATGACATAGTTGACCCAGAGAGAATCCACCACCTGTTCACGAACCCTAACTTTGTAGTTTCACAGATAGCAGCTACAGCTGTGACATTGAAGGACGTAGGACCCTCAAGAAGACCAATAAGAGATAAAACCTCTGATAGAAGGAATCCAGAAAGGTGGGATTTCAC
>CBVK0100485355.1:0-18633 GCA_900067695.1 Picea abies
TCTTCCGATCTCACGGAAATCCATTAATTTTTCTTCATCCTTGGAACTGGAAGTAGTCTATGCCTCTTCCATTTCTTTTGTACTCAGTGGAAATTCTACTCGGTTTTGTCACTCGTTAAACTTCTACAAACATAATGTGAAGACAACCTGAATTTTTCAAGCCATTATTTCTTAAAAAATCCCACAGTATTCATAAAAGAATTTGATTCAATAAAATGTTCAGTTTTCATCCTCTGTGATTCTCGTTCAATCAAGAATCCCCGTAGATTTCTTCTTTTAGATCTCTTCTCTTCTAAGATTTCCAACACTAGCCCCTTTCTCTCAGTCTCCCAACCCACGTGACCATGGGTTGTGACCAAGTGGTAGATCAATAAGCATGCACTTGGGCCTTTGGCCTTCGGCTTCAGAACATTTCCAATAATAACACAACAGTCACTCGGAGTTTCGAGTTATCGAAATAGCACAGTATTTTGGATAAACGGTCCACGTCTACCCAATATCCAGCAGTTTACACTTGTTGTGGAACCTCATGAGTCTGAGTTTCGGGACTTCGGGACTTCAAAACATTTCACATCCACACACCCTGATCCATTAATATGCAAAAACTCCCACGTCCCATTAGGTGACGTTATTACATTACATCACTTAACATTTTCCCAATTGCGGGGGCATGCAACGATGGTTTGGAGTAACTTGCCTTTCATCCTGCAATTCTCTTGATGCTAAGACACAACCCCTTAGTGAAACTGCAGTTTGGATTGCAAGACTTCCTTGGAGAATTAGCTTCGATGCAACTTGGGTCCTTGCAATGCCTTCTAGCTGTTGATCTTGATGTATCGTGATGAACGCTACTATGGGTCCTCCGACCTTTAACTACATTACATAACCTCAAACCCCACTAACCCTTCTCACACAATATGTCACATGGTGGAATACTAGCGACTGATACATGGCCCATTCATATGGGTGACACTCGCCACGTTCCAAATGCCATTCCAATCTTCCACGGGCTCTAAACTCACTGACACATGGCACACCTCCCATGTGTCCACGTAACCTCCAGGTGATATCATCATAACTCACCACTTCGACTCTTGAGGCTTCGGAAGTTTCAACTCTTCTACGCTTTCTTTTGATCGGAGCACTTTCTCTCGATGTTCACGATCTACCAACTTGTTTCCTTCGCAACGGACGGTTGCAATCTACTTTTGGACATCGAGAGTTTGTCACACTCTACACTTGAAATCCTCTGAAGTGTTTTTCCTTAAACTTCTTGGACATGGATCTAACAGTCAAGCTCTTTTCCTATGATCTACGGTGTATATCTCCTTTGGGACTTTGGTGCTTCAATTTTGATCCTTTCTCATATCTTTGCATCAAGCTTCTCTGACATCGTAAAGTCTGAAGGGATTCCAGGATAACCCTCCTGCACCTTCTTCAGATCTGATATTCGTAAAGGAATCCTTTTTCCCAAATATATCCTATGGCTCCAACACCCCAAGTGTTGAGCACTTTCTCTTTCTGTGGTCAAATACGACGTCGGCTGAGGTTTTATTCTACTGCTACTCCTCTTGAGCTTCGTAACATGAACAAGTAACCCACTAGCACTCAGAAACATTCTAAGGTTTGAAATTGGTTCTATATGAACACCATTTCCACTCGAAACCTTGGGTCCAAACATCACTTATCTAGCCCATCCAGGCTAAGTGTTGAAACTATGGCTCTGATACCATATTGTAAAGTCCCCGGTCATCAACCCCACTGCCGGGAAATGATACTACGTGGAAACATTCTCATACTTATATATATATATATATATAACATGCATATTAAATCAAATTAACTCCTTTAACCAAAAAATACAGAGTAAGCACAGGATTACTACTAACATTCATAAATAATGGAATTAATAGTAAATATCATTGCAACAGAATACATGATAATATTACAAGCATCACAAACATCCATTTTAGTTGAAATTAAAATAGCTAATGATACTTATCTTAGAAAATGTAGTAACTCCACCAACCACGTCCAGACCTTCCACAAACATCCCATCCTTATACCACACTGCTCATCACACTCAGTAGTGGGTCACCCCCGAGATGGGACTAAGCTCCACCCAAGGAAAGGGAATCCTAGAATAGGCCGAGGTTAATGGAAAATTGCATAGAGAAACTAGAAGGATTATCTGTAGGAGATTTCTTACACCCACTACTGAGTCATATGGATATTGGTTGCCACCCACCTTTTCCAACTGTCTCAAGACAGTTTTCTGACAATTTTGGCAATTTACTATTTTTACTAGTTTTAACTTTCAAGGCCATTTTGAGGGCCTAAATGAAGGTTTTTCAGGAGCTATCTCCTCAATGAAATCCAAAGGCATGATTGAGCCCCCAAAATGAATCCCCTTGACGATACCTTTCCAACGGGCTATCACACGCCTAAAATGGAGATTGTATGAAAAAGTTACGACCCTGGGAAGTTGATGTACTAACTTACCCAAACGGGGCCCACATGAATTTTGGTGCTTCATCTCCTAGGGTTAGGTTTTTGGATGTCTAGGGTTTTTGGCATTCTTCTTTATTGTAAAAAGGCCTTTAGAGCCTCATTCTAATCTTCTTCCTGCAAATGAGCACAACCATCACATCTCTTCTCAAAGATAAGACGCCACCATTCCATCAAGCTTGTTTCCACTGCATTTTATAGTTTCAGCTTATTTCATTATTGAATAGAAAACCAGTTTTACTGTATCTCTATTATTTTGTGTTAAGAATCTATTAATAATATGTATTCATTTCATTTTTCTCATAAAATCCAAATCAGTGGTATAAGAGCAGTCTTCTCCTTGTCGTCTTAATGCATGTCCCCAACGAGGTTAGAGTACAAAGAGTTGGGTCTTGAGCTTGTTTCTCTTGAGGACAAAAGCTCTCACATGCCCAAGCAACCTCTCATGGAAGGAGAAAAGAAAGATGTCGGGACAGGAGATCCTTTCAAACTGTTGATTGAGGAAGCCCTCACGCAACAGAGGAACGAGATGATGGATAGTTGATTGCAAATCCTTCAGCGGTTACCAACAAGTGATGCATTTTCTTCAAACAGAGGTGCCACCCCCTTCAAGGTACAAATAAACTTCGATATTCCTATATTTGAAGGTCAGATAGATGCATATGTTGTAGACAAGTGGTTGAATCTTTTAGAAGGGTATTTTTCTGTCCATAACTTCTCAAATAGAGAAAATATTACTTTTGTGCTCCTCAAAGTTGTTCCCCATGTCAAAGATTGGTGGGAAACCTTCTGTGAGAAACAGGAAACAAAGGAAACCTCATTATTTTTAATCATGGTGACCTAGGAATCCTTCAGGGATGCTATTAAGGAACAATACTACCCTTTCAGAAGTTACGATGACCTATATACCAAATGGACCACACTGCGGCAAGAAAGAGACCAAGAAGTTCCAAATTTCACAAATATCTTCCATACGTTGCACACCAAGCTCGGTATCAAAGATTCAGAGTGACATTTGGTGCTCAAGTATCGCGATGCTCTGCATAGATACATCCAAACCAAAATGGAATTTCTGGACATCTCATCCTTGGGCATGGCCTACCAATATGCCATCAAAATCGAGCAGAAGCTCAAACAAAAGACGCAACAATTTGGGCCTAGGAAACCCTCACAACAAAAGCTAGGAAAGGGTAGCCCCAACCCACAGAACAAAGGATAGAGAAAATATGGATAGTATTGAGACTACCGTTCCAAGCCACAAGCAAAGAAGGACACTAGAAAGACAAAGATAGATACCAGGAAGTGTTGTGACTTCCATAAGAGCCCTTGGAATAACACTGTTGACTCTCACTTGAAACAGTCATTCGTGGCCGAAGTGAAAGCCTCTGAATCAAATGTAGATTCTGAATCTGAGCCAGAACCAAAAAGGGGAAGACAAATCATTGATGCGGAACCCAGTGCCACTGTTGCTACAACCAAGCTCTAGCCTAGTGAACCAGATGAGCCAGAAGAAGGAGAGAGCCTCTTCTATTCACAGATGTGGGTAAAAGGTAGCCCAATACACTTCATTGTTGATATTGGTAGCCAGAAGAACCTCATCTCAGCAGAGAGCATCAAGCGGCTAGCACTACCAACAACGCTGCACCCACAACCCTACACCATTGGATGGCTTCGTCAAGGAAGCGATCTTCGCATTAGCCAACAGTGTCGACTGTCGTACGGAATCAAGCCCTTCAAAAACGAGGTATTTTGTGATGTTTCTCCTCTCTAAGTTTGTGATCTTCTTTTGGGCCAACCTTATTCATGGAAACTTCATGTTGTATATGAGTCTAGGCCTCGTAGTGTTATTATTACTTTGAACAGGAAATTGTACAGGATACCCGAGGGAATCCCACCTAGTTCTATTTCCTTGATCTCTGCTAAGCAATGTAGGAAAGTCATTTCTCAAATGGGGAAGTTTGTCTTCTTCATGATTCGCTCTTAGAATAAGTGAAATATCACAGCCACATCCAGGGTATTTGCCACCAACCTCTCCACATAGTAGAAGCAAGTAGATAAGGTTGTGGAAGAATACTCAGATATCTTCTTGTCACCTACAAGGGTACCTCTGCACCAGGGATGATTTTAGGGGCTAAATTTCTCTCATGGGATAATTTTCTATGGTTTTTCCAAAAACGAGATTCGCTATTTTAAAAATAATTCGCCCAAATTCTATAGGATAAAATTATTTTACCTTAAAAGTCACCAAAATTTTATAAAAACTACATAAAATACTTAGAAATTTGAATATTTTTACAAAAATATCGCCAAACATTTATAGTTGACATATGAAGAATTAGTAATATTCGCCAAGGTTTCTACATTTAAAAATAAATTTCCATCCTTAAAATCATCCTTGCTCTGCACTGCCAAGTCAAGCACCCCATTGATATAACACCCGACGCATAGCTTCCCAATGGGCCAGTCTATCATCTCTCTTTGTTAGAGAATGAGGAGATCAATCGACATATCCAAGAATTGCTCCACAAGGGGCATATTAGCCTCAGCTCATCACCTTGCGAGAGCCCAATCGTGCTGGTACAGAAGAAAGATGGAACCTAACGACTCTGTATTGATTACTCAGCTTCGAATAAAATCACAGTAATAAATCGGTACCCGATTGCCTGAATTGACGACCTCCCTGATCAAATCATGAGGGCCAAATACTTTAGTAAGATTGATCTAAAGTCTGGATACCACCAGGTCCCGATAGAAAAGAAAGATGTATGGAAGACTGCCTTCATGTCAAAGGAAGGCCTTTTTTAATGGTTGGTAATGCCCTTTGGTTTGACAAATGCTCCAACCACTTTCATGAGGATGATGGACGATATTCTGCGACTATTCACCAATACTTTTGTAGTGGTGTATTTAGATGACATTCTAATTTACAACAAGACTTGGGCTGAACACTTGCAACATATTCAGTAGGTTCTGCACACCCTGCAACAACACAAGCTATACGCCAACGTGGAAAAATGATCCTTCGTCATGGACAGGGACAATTACCTGGTCTACCTCATCGATCAACATGGAATACATGTGGATCCAGCCAAGATCTAAGTCATCCATGATTTGCTAGCCCCAAAAACACTCACTGAGCTCCGGAGCTTCTTGGGCCTCACCAATTTCTATTGCAGGTTCTTGTTGGGATTCTCCTATATTGCATGGGCCCTCAACCAAATAAACAGGGGTGGTGGTAATGAAAAATTTGTGTGGGGCTGGTCCCAACAACAAGTGTTCGATGATCTAAAGAAACACTTGTGCTCAGCCCCAGTACTTTCACTACCATACCTGCAACATCCCTTTGAGATCGAGATAGGTCCTTCAGACTATGTTGTGGGCGTTGTTCTCACTCAACACGGCCACCCTGTGGCCTATCATAGTGATACGTTGTTAGATATTGTCTATAAGTACACTACTTATGACAAATAAATGTACTCCATTGTGAAAGCCAACCGCCAGTGGACACATTACATTCTTGGGAAGGAGACAATCATCCACATTGATCATAAGCGACTATAGTTCATGCAAACACAAGGAAAATTGTAGAATGACCACCATCAAAAGTGGTCCACATACTTGCAGCAATTCCACCTCAATATCAAGTATAAAATAGGGAGCACCAATCGTGTAACTGATTGCCTCAGTAGACCGCCAATCGTGACACTCACCATGGTGCTAGACTCTTGCGGCCATGAGACATATGGATGGCCCCAACTCTATGAGACATACCCTGACTTCGCCACCACCTACCAAATGTTGGGTGCAAATGCAGTTGTCGATAATTTCCATCTTCAGGATGGGTTGTTGTGTCATCTGGGCCATATCTATGTTCCATCAAGTGAGCAAGTGAATATGGTCTTGGAAGCCCACTACAGTCAGGTGGCAGGACACTTCGGCATTGAAAAGATAGTCACGATGCTACAAAAATATTTCTAGTGGCCTAAACTTCAACAGGAGGTCAGCAAGTATATCAGGTCTTACACTACCTGCGTTATTGGAAAACCAACCACTAAGAAATAGGGCATGTACACCCCTCTTCCTACTCCTGATAGGCCATGTGAATCCATCTCAATAGATTACATGTCAGGCCTCATGTCCAACAAGAAGGGAAATGACTATGTTTTTGTGGTTGTTGATCACTTTTCTAAGATGGCGATTTTGGTTGCCTGCAAGAAGAGCATCACAACACAGGCTACTACCAAGCTCTTCTTTGAACGAGTCTGGGCACATTTTGGAATCCCAAAAACCATTTTCTCAAATTGGTATGGTAGATTTCTCATCACATTTTGGTCGAGCCTCTGGTCATTGTTGGACACCAAGCTCACCAAATCCATGACCTTCCACCCCCAGACAGATGGCCAAACTGAGGTTGTAAATCAAATGATTTTTCATATCCATCTCATTTATAATTCAAAGCACCCTCGCACATGGGATGAGAGCCTTCCCTATGTCCAACATAGCTACAATCAATCCCTGCATAGCTCAACTGGCCACAACCGATTTTAGGTGGGGTTGGGATTCCAAACATTGGGTCCCATAGATGTTGCACTTCCCCTTGCAGTCACCTTGATTGACTCATATCCTTCTCCAACTGAAGCTGACGAAGCCACCCAGTTCATTGAGTGGATCCAACACATCCACCAACAAGTTCAGGATATCCTATAGAACTCCAATAACAAGTACAAATAGTGCCATGATCAACATCGGGTGCCACATAAGTTCCAGGTGGGCGACAAAGTTTTGTTGCACTTGCAGAAAGAACACCTGATAGGACCCCATCAAAAGTTTTTCCCACTCATTTATGGGCCATACACTATCACCAAGGACATGGGGGATAATTCTTTTGAGCTCAACATTCCTCCTTTCCTTGGCCTGCACCCAGTGTTCAACATGGATCTTCTTCGCCCTTATTTCCCACCATTATTGGACACCTTAGAAGTAGCAAAACAACTAACACCAATAGATATCAACCCCAAATACATACAACAGGCATCCAATGATCAGATTGTGGACACATAGATCAAGGGCACTTGATAAAAAAGGCTCTAATTTTATCGAGTCGTCAAAGTAGGGCAGCTCTTGGACCAAGACAAGTGGCTCACCTGTGGTGAAATTCAGAAGAAATTTCCTCATCAAATGGGGGACCTCAACGCAATGGAGAACATTGCTTATTATGGAGGTAGGATTGATCTAGATGAATATCGGTGGCCACCCACCTTTTCCAACTAGCTCAAGACAGTTTTCTGACAATTTTGGCAATTTACTATTTTTAGCAGTTTTAACTTTCGGGGCCATTTTGAGGGCCTAAATGAAGGTTTTTCAGGATCGATCTCCTTAAATTTATCCAAAAGTATGTTTGAGCTAAAAAAATGAATCTCCTCGAAGATACCTTTCCAACAGGCTATCACACGCCTAAAATGGAGATTGTATGCAAAAGTTACGACCCCGGGAAGTTGATATACTAACTTACCCAAACAGGGCCCACATGACTTTTGGCGCTTCATCTCCTAGGGTTAGGTTCTTGGATGTATAGGGTTTTTGGCATTCTTGTTTATTGTAAAAATTCCTTTACAACCTCATTGTAATCTTCTTCTTGTGAATGAGCATAGATGTCACAAATCTTTTAAGAGATAAGCCGCCACCATTCCAACAAGCTTGTTTCTGCTGCATTTTACAGTTTCAGCTTATTTCATTATTGAATAGAAAACCAGTTTTACTGTATCTCTATTATTTTGTTCTAAGAATCTGTTAATAATCTGTATTCATTTCGTTCTTCTCATAAAATCTAGATCAGTGGTATCAGAGTGGTTTGCTCCTTGTCATTTTAATGCATGTCCCCAACGAGGTCAGAGTACAAAGAGTTGGGTCTTGAGCTTGTTTCTCTTGAGGACAAAAGCTCTCACATGCCCAAGCGACCTCTCATGGCAGGAGAAAAGAAAGATGACGGGATAGGAGATCCTTTCACACTGTTGATTGAGGAATCTCTCATGCAACAGAGGAACGAGATGATGGATAGTTTCGCGCAAATCCTTCAGCGGTTACCAACAAGCAAGGCATCTTCTTCGAATGGAAAAGCCACCCCCTTCAATGTACAAATAAACTTCTATATTCCTATATTTGAAGGTTAGATAGACACAGATGTTGTAGACAAGTGGTTGAATCTGCTAGAAGGGTATTTTTCTGTCCATAACTTCTCGAATAGAGAAAAGATTACTTTTTCACTCCTCAAATTCGTTCCCCATGTCAAAGGTTTGTGGGAAGCCTTCTATGAGCAACAGGAAACAGAGGAAACCTCATTATTTTTAGTCACGGTTACCTAGGAATCCTTCAGGGATTCTATTAAGGAACAATACTACCCTGTTGGAAGTTACGATGACCTGTATACCAAATGGACCACACTGTAGCAAGAAAGAGATCAAGCAGTGCCAGATTTCATAAATATCTTCCATACCTTACGCACCAAGCTGGGTATCAAAGATTCAAAGTGATATTTGGTGCTCAAGTATCATGGTGCTTTGCATAGATACATCCAGAACGAAATGGAATTTTTGGACATCTCATCCTTGGGTACAGCCTACCAATCTGTCATCAAAATCGAGCAGAAGCTCAAACAAAAGATGTGGAAATTTGGTCTTGGGAACCCCTCACAATAAAATCAAGGAAAGGGCGGCCCCAACCCATAGAACAATGGACAAAGAAAATATGGACAGTATCAGGACTACTAGTCCAAGCCACAAGCAAATAAGCACACCAGAAAGACAAAGAAAGATACCGGGAAGTGGTGTGACTTCCATAAGATCCCTTGGCATAACACTGTTGACTGTTGCTTGAAACAGTCATTGGTGGCCAAAGTGAAAGCCTCTAAATCAGATGTGGATTCTGACTCTGAGCCAAAACCAGAAAGGGGAAGATGGATCATTGATGCGGAACCCAGTGCCACCGTTGCTACCACCAAGCTCCAGCCTAGTGAACCAGATGATCCAGAAGAAGGAGAGTGCCTCTTCCATTCACAGATGTGGGTAAAAGGCACCCCACTGCACTTCATTGTTGATAGTGGTAGAAAGAAGAACCTCATCTCAGTAGAGGTTGTCAAGCGGCTGACCCTGCCAACAATGCCACACTCACAACCCTACACCATTGGATGGATCCACCAACGAAGCGATCTTTGCGTCAACCAATAGTGTCAATTGTTGTACGACATAAAGCCCTTCAAAGACGAGGTATTGTGTGATGTTGCTCCTCTCGAAGCTTGTGATGTTCTTTTGGGCCAACATTATTTATGGAAATTCCATGTTGTATATGAGTCTAGGCCTCGTAGTGTTATAATTACTTTGAACAGGAAATTGTACAAGATACCTGAGGGAATCCCACCTAATGCTATTTCCCTGATCTCTGCTAAGCAATGCAGGAAGGTCATCTCTAAGACGGGGAAGTTTGTCTTCTTCATGATTCTCTCTGAGAATAAGTGAAAGATCACAACCACATTCAGGGTCTCTGCGTCCAACTTCTCCACACAACAGAAGCAAGTAGATAAGGTCATGGAAGAATACTTAGATATCTTCTCCTCACCTACAAGGGTACCTCCACACTGCCAGGTCAAGAACCCCATCGATCTAACCCCCAGTGCACCACTAACCAATGGGAAAGTCTATCGTCGTTCTTTGTTAAAGAATGAGGAGATCAATCGACAGATCCAAGAACTGCTCCACAAGGGGTACATTTTCCCTAGCTCATCACCTTGCAGGAGCCTAATCATGCTGGTACAAAAGAAAGATGGAACTTGGCGACTCTGTATTGATTATCGGGCTCTGAATAAAATCACATTTAGAAATTGGTACCCGATTCCCCGAATCGATGACCTCCTTGATCAACTCATGAGGGCCAAATACTTCAGTAAGATTGATTTGAAGTCTGGCTACCACTAGGTCCCAATAGAACAATCAGATGTATAGAAGACTTCCTTCAAGTCAAAGGAAGGGATTTTTGAATGGTTGGTCATGCCCTTTGGTTTGATAAATGCTATAGCCACTTTCATGAGGATGATGGATGATATCCTGCAACCATTCACCAATACTTTTGTAGTGGTGTATTTGGATGACATTCTAATTTATAGAAAGACTTGGGCCGAACACTTGCAACATATTCAGGAGGTTCTGCACACCCTATGATAGCACAAGCTATACGCCAACTTGGAAAAATGCTCCTTCGTCATGGACAAGGTCCATTAGCTAGGCTACATCATTGATCATCATGGCGTACATGTGGATGCAGCCAAGATCCAAGTCATCCGTGACTGGCCAGCCCCAACAACACTCACTAAGCTCCGGAGCTTCTTAGGCCTCACCAATTTCTATCGCAGGTTCATGTTGGGATTCTCCCATATTGCATGGGCCCTCAGCCAAATAAACAGGGGTGGTGGTAAGGCAAAATTTGCATGGGGTGGGTCCCAAATACAAGCGTTTGATGATCTAAAGCAACGCTTATGCTCATCCGTAGTACTTTCACTACCAGACCTACAACATCCCTTTGAGATCAAGACAGATGCTTCAGACTATGTTGTGGGCACCGTTCTCACTCAGCACGGCCACCCTGTGGCCTATCATAGTGAGACACTGTCAGATATTGTCCATAAGTACCCTACTTATGACAAAGAAAAGCACTCCATTGTGCAAGACTACCGCCAGTGGAGACATTACATTCTTGGGAAGGAGACAATCATCCACACTGATCATAAGTCACTACAGTTCATGTAGACACAAGGAAAATTGCAGAATGACCGACATCAAAAGTGGTCCACATACTTGCAGCAATTCCACCTCAACATCAAGTATAAAATAGGAAGCACCACTCGTGTCGGTGATTTCCTCAACAGACCGTCAATCATGGCACTAACCACAGTGCTAGATTCTTGTGGCCATGAGACATCTGAATGGACCCAACTCTATGAGACAGACCTTGACTTCACCACCACCTACCAAATGTTGGGTGCGAACGTAGTTGTCGATAATTTCCATCTTCAGGATGGGTTGTTGTGTCATCTGGGCCATATCTATGTTCCATCAAGTGAGCGAGAAAATCTGATCTGGGAAGCCCACTACAGTCGGGTGGAAAGACACTTTGGTGTCGAAAAGACAGTGGCGATGCTACAGAAACATTTCTGCTAGCCGAAACTTCGACAGGAGGTGAGAAACTTCGATATTCCTATATTTGAATGTCAGATAGACGCAGATGTTGTAGACAAGTGGTTAAATCTGCTAGAAGGGTATTTTTCTCTCGATAACTTCTCAAATAGAGAAAAGATTACTTTTATGCTCCTCAAAGCCATTCCCCATGTCAAAGATTGGTGGGAAACCTTCTGTGAGCAACAGGAAACAGAGGAAGCCTCATTATTTTGAGTCATGACCTCCTAGGAATCATTCGGGGATGTTATTAAGGAACAATACTACCCTGTCAGAAGTTACAATGACCTGTATACCAAATGGACCACACTGTGGCAAGAAAGAGACCAAGCAGTGCCAGATTTCACAAATATCTTCCATACCTTGCGCATCAAGCTGGGTATCAGAGATTCGTAGCAACATTTGGTGCTCAAGTATCACGGTGCTCTGCATAGATACATCCAGACCGAAATGGAATTTCTGGACATCTCATCCTCAGGCATGGCCTTCCGATATGCCGTCAAAATCGAGCAGAAGCTCAAACAAAAGACGTGGGAATTTGGGCCTAGGAACCCCTCACAAAAAAAGCTAGGAAAGCACGGCCCCAACCCACAGAACAAAGGATAGAGCAAATATGGATAGTATCAGGACTACCAGTCCATG
The DNA here is from genome assembly GCA_900067695.1 of Picea abies. Classification (NCBI taxonomy): domain Eukaryota; kingdom Viridiplantae; phylum Streptophyta; class Pinopsida; order Pinales; family Pinaceae; genus Picea; species Picea abies. Next base: position 12,372 of record CBVK0100485355.1, read on the forward strand.
CCATAAGAAAATAAGGACACCGAAAAGACAAAGAAAGATTCCAGGAAGTGGTGTGACTTCCACAAGAGCCCTTGGCATAACACTACTGACTATCACTCGAAACAATCGCTGGTGACCGAAGTGAAAGCCTCTAAATCAGATGTGGATTCTGACTATGAGCTAGAACCAGGAAGGGGAAGTCGGATCATTGATGCAGAACCCAGTGCCACCATTGCTACCACCAAGCTCTAGTATGGTGAACCAGATGAGCCAGAAGAAGGAGAGTGCCTCTTCCATTCACAGATGTGGGTAAAAGGCACCCCATTGCACTTCATTGTTGATAGTGGTAGCCATAAGAACCTCATCTCAGCAGAGGTCATCAAGCGACTGGCCCTACCAACAACGCTACACCCACAACCCTACACCATTGGATGGCTCCGCCAATGAAGCAATCTCCGCGTCAACCAATAGTGTCAACTGTTGTATGGCATCAAGCCCTTCAAAGATGAGGAATTGTGTGATGTTTCTCCTCTAGAATTTTGTGATGTTCTTTTGGGCCAACCTTATTTATGGAAATGTCACGCTGTATATGAGTCTAGGCCGCATAGTGTTATTATTACTTTGAACAAGAAATTGTACAGGATACCCGAGGCAATCCCACCTAGTGTTATTTTCTTGATCTTTGCTAAGAAATGCAGGAAGGTCATCTCTCAGGTAGGGAATTTTGTCTTCTTCATGATTCGCTCTCAGAATAAGCAAAAGATCACAGCCACATTCAGGGTCTCTATGGCCAACCTCTCCACATAGCAAAAGCAAGTAGATAAGGTCGTGGAAGAATACTCAGATATCTTCTCCTCACATACAGGGCTACCTCTGCACTTCTAGGTCAAGCACCCCATCGATCTAACCCCCGACACACCACTTCCCAATGGGCTAGTATATCATCGCTCTTTGTTAGAAAATGAGGAGATCAATTGACAGATCCAAAAACTACTCAACAAGGGGCACATTTGCCCCAGCTGATCACCTTGCAGGAGCCCAATCCTGCTGGTACAAAAGAAAGATGGAACCTAGTGACTTTTTATTGATTACTAGGCTCTGAATAAAATCACAGTCAGAAATTGATACCTGATTCCCCGAATCGACGACCTCCTTGATCAACTCATGGGGGCCAAATACTTCAGTAATATTGATCTAAAGTCTGGCTACCACCAGGTCCTGATAGAACAGACAGATGTATGGAAGACTGCCTTCAAGTCAAAGGAAGGCCTTTTTGAATGGTTGGTCATGAACTTTGGTTTGACAAATGCTCTAGCCACTTTCATTAGGATGATGGAAAATATCCTACGAACATTCACCAATACTTTTGTAGTGTTGCATTTGTATGACATTCTAATTTACAACAAGACTTGGGCCGAACACTTGCAACATAGTCAGCAGGTTCTGCACACCCTGCGACAACACGAGTTATACGCCAACTTGGAAAAATGCTCCTTTGGCATGGACAGGGTCCATTACCTAGGCTACATCATTGATCAGCATGGTGTACATGTGGATGCAGCCAAGATTCAAGTCATCCGTGATTGGCCAGCCCCAAGAACACTCACTGAGCTCCGGAGCTTCTTGGGCCTTGCCAATTTCTATCGCAAGTTCATGTTGGGATTCTCCCATATTGCATGGGCCCTTGGCGAAATAAACAGGGGTAGTGGTAAGGAAATTTTTGCGTGGGGTCAGTCCCAACAACAAGCATTCAATGATCTGAGGAAGCGCTTATTCTCAACCCCTGTACTTTCACTACCAGACCTGCAACATCAATTTGAGATTGAGACAGATGCTTCAGACTATGTTGTGGGTGCTATTCTCACTCATCATGGACACCTTGTGGTCTATCATAGTGAGACACTATCAGATACTGTCCATAAGTACTCTACTTATGACAAAGAAATGTACTCCATTGTGCAAGCCTGCCGCCAGTGGAGATGTTAATTTCTTGGGAAGGAGACAGTCATCCACACTGATCATAAGCCACTACAATTTATGCAGACATAAGGAAAATTACAGAATGACCGCCATCAAAAGTGGTCCACATACTTGCAGAAATTCCACCTCAACATCAAGTATAAAACAAGAAGCACCAATCGAGTTGCTAATTGCCTCAGCAGACCACCAGTCGCAGCACTCACCACGGTGCTAAACTCTTGCGGCCATTAGACATCTGGATGGCCCCAACTCTATGAGATAGACCCTGAGTTCCCCACCTACCAAATGTTGGGTGCGAACGCAGTTGTCGATAATTTCCATCTTCATGATGGGTTGTTGTGTCATCTGGGCCATATCTATGTTCCATCAAGTGAACGAGTGAAGCTAGTCTTTGAATCCCACTACAGTCGGGTGGCAGGACACTTCGGTGTCGAAAAGAAAGTGGTGATGCTACAGAAACATTTCTACTGGCCAAAACTTCGACAGGAGGTCAACAAGTATATCAGGTCTTGCACTGCCTATGCTATTTCCAAATTGACCACTAAGAAATAGGCCTTGTACACCCCTCTTCCTACTCCTGACAGGCCATGGGAACCCATCTCAATGGATTACATGTCGGGCCTCCCATCCACCAAGCGGGAAAATGACTGTGTTTTTGTGGTTGTTAATCGCTTTTCTAAGATGGCGATTCTAGTTGCCTGCAAAAAGAGCATCACAACAGAGGCCACTGCCAAGCTCTTCTTTGAACGAGTCTGGGTAAATTTTGGAATCCCACAAACCATTGTCTCATATTAGGATAATATATTTCCCAACACATTTTGGTTGAGCCTCTGGTCATTGTTGGACACCAAGCTCACCAAATCCACGACCTTCCACCCCCAGACAGATGGCCAAACCGAGGTTGTAAATCGAATGATTGTGCATATCCTTCACATGTATAATTCAAAGCACCCTTGCACATGGGATGAGAGCCTTCCCTATGTCCAACATAGCTACAATAAAGCCCTACATAGCTCAACTAGCCACAGCCCCTTTCAGGTGGGTTTGGGATTCCAACCATTGGGTCCCATAGATGTTGCACTTCCCCTTGCAATCACCTCAACTGACTTATCTCCTGCTCCGACTAAAACTGACAAAGCCACCCAGTTCATTGAGTGGATCCAGCACATCTTCCAACAAGTTTAGGATATCCTACAGAAGTCCAATGATAAGTACAAACAACGCCATGATCAACATTGCGTGCCACATAAGTTCCAGTTGGGTGACAAAGTTTGGTTGCACTTGCAGAAAGAACACCTTACAGGACCCCATCGAAAGTTTCAACCACTCCATTATGGGCCATATACTATCACCAAGGCCATGGGGGATAATGATTTTGAGCTCAACATTCCTCCTTTCCTTGGCCTGCACCCAATGTTCAACATGGATCTTCTTCGCCCTTATTTCCCACCATTATTGGACACCTCAGAAGTAGCAGAATAGCTAACACCAACAGAGCTCAACCACGACTGCATACAACAAGCATCGAATGATCATATTTTGGACACACAGATCAAGGGCACTCGACAACAAAGGATCCAACTTTATCGAGTCGTCAAAGCAGGGCAGCTCCTGCACCAAGGCAAGTGGCTCACCCGGGGCAAAATTTAGCAGAAATTTCCTCATCTAATGGGGGACCTCAACACAATGGAGACCATTAATTCCTAAGGAGGGAATATTGATCCAAATGGATCTCAATGGCCACCCACCTTTTACAATTGGCTCAAGATAGTTTTCTGACAATTTTGGCAATTGACTATTTTTAGCAGTTTTAACTTTGGGGGCCATTTTGAGGGCCTAAATGAAGGTTTTTCGGGATCAAGCTCCTCAATGATAGTTTATGGAATTATTGAGCCCCCAAAATGAATACCCTCAATGATACCTTTCCAATGGTCTATCACACGCCTAAAACGAAGATCGTATGCAAAAGTTACGACCCCAGGAAGTTGATGTACTAACTTACACAAACGGGACCCACATGAATTTTGGCGCTTCATCTCCTAGGGTTAGGTTTTTGGATGTCTAGGATTTTTTGCATTTTTGTTTATTTTAAAAATTCCTTTAGAGCCTCATTGTAATCTTCTTCTTGCGAATGAGCGCAACCATCACATCTCTTCTCAGAGATAAGCTACCACTATTCCAGCAAGCTTGTTTCCACTACATTTTACAGTTTCAGCTTATTTCATTATTGAATAGAAAACCAGTTTTACTGTATCTCTATTATTTTGTGCTAATAATTTGTTAATAATCTGTATTCATTTCATTCTACTCATAAAATCTAGAGCAATGGTATCAGAGCGGTCAACTCCTTGTCGTCTTAATGCATGTCCCTAACGAGGTCAGAGTACAAAGAGTTGGGTATTGAGCTTGTTTCTCTTGAGAACAAAAGCTGTCACACACCCAAGCAACCTCTCATGGCAGTAGAAAAGAAAGATGAGGAGACAGGAGATCCTTTCAAAATGTTGATTGAGGAAGCCTTCACACAACAGAGGAACGAGATGATGGATAGTCTCGCGCAAATCCTTCAGCGGTTACCAACAAGCGACACATCCTCTTTGAACAGAGGCACCACCCCCTTCAAGGTACAAATAAACTTCGATATTCCTATATTTGAAGGTTAGATAGACACAGATGTTGTAGACAAGTGCTTGAATCCACTAGAAGTGTATTTTTCTGTCCATAACTTCTCGAATAGAGAAAATATTACTTTTGCGCTCCTCAAAGTCGTTCCCCAAGTCAAATATTGGTGGGAAACCTTCTGTGAGCAACAGGAAACAGAGGAAACCTCATTATTTTCATTCACAAGCACCTGGAAATCCTTCAAGGATGATATCATGGAACAATACTACCCTGTCAAAAGTTACGATGACCTGTATACCAAATAAACCACATTGCAACAAGAAAGAGACCAAGCAGTGCTAGATTTCAAAAATATCTTCCATACCTTGCGCACCAAGATGGGTATCAAAGATTCAGAGTGACATTTGGTGCTCAAGTATTGCGGTGCTCTGCATAGATACATCCATACTAAAATGGAATTTATGGACATCTCATCCTTGGGCGCGGCCTACCAATATGCCGTCAAAATTGAGGAGAAGCTCAAACAAAAGACCCGACAATTTGGACCTGGGAACCCCTCACAAAAAAAGCCAGGAAAGGGTAGCCCCAACCCATAGAACAAAGGTCAAAGAAAATATGGACAGTATCATGAATACCAGTCCAAGCCGCAAGCAAAGAAGGACACCGGAAAGACAAAGAAAGATACCGGGATGTGGTATGAATTCCATAAGAGCCCTTGGCATAACACTGTTGACTGTTGCTCGAAACAGTTGCTGGTGGTCGAAGTGAAAGCCTCTAAATCAGATGTGGATTCTGACTCTGAACCAGAATCAGAAAGGGGAAGATGGATCATTAACGTAGAACCCAATGCCACCGTTGCTACCACCAAGCTCCAGCCTAGTGAACCAGACGAGCCAGAAGAAGGAGATCACCTATTCCATTCACATATGTGGGTAAATGGCACCCCGCTACACTTCATTGTTGATAGTGGTAGCCAGAAGAACCTCATCTCAGAAAAGGTCATCAAGCGACTGGCCCTGCCAACAATGCTGCACCCACAACCCTTCACCATTGGATGGCTCTGCCAAGGAAGCAATCTCTGCGTTAGCCAACAGTGTCGACTATCACAGTCTGAAATCGATACTTGATTCCCCAAATCGACGACCTCCTTGATCAACTCACGGGGGAAAAACAATTCAGTAATATTGATCTGAAGTCTGGCTACCACCAGGTTCTGATAGAACAGACAGATGTATGGAAGACCGCCTTCAAGTCAAAGGAAGGCCTTTTTGAATGGTTGGTCATACCCTTTGATTTGATAAATTCTCCAGCCACTTTCATGAGGATGATGGAAAATATCCTACAACCATTCACCAATACTTTTGTAGTGGTGTATTTGGATGACATTCTAATTTGCAGCAAGACTTGGGTTGAACACTTGCAACATATTCAACAGGTTCTGCACACCCTGCGATAGAACAAGCTATATGCCAACTTGGAAAAATGCTCCTTCGGCATGGACAGGGTCCATTACCTAGGCTACATCATTGATTAGCATTGAATACATGTGGATCCAGCCAAGATCCAAGTCATCCATGACTGCCTAGCCCCAACAACACTCACTGAGCTCTGGAGCTTCTTGGGCCTCGCCAATTTATATTGCAGGTTCATGTTTGGATTCTCCCATATTGCATGGGCCCTCAGC
>CBVK0100485356.1:0-18633 GCA_900067695.1 Picea abies
TCAAAGGAAGGAGGTGCTCTAACCCCTCGAAATCATGATATGCAAAGTCGCGAAATGACTTGAGCCATAGGATCCAGAGGACACGTGGAAAAAGATCATCATTTTGTTGAATGAAAGGTCAAAGGAAGGAGGTGCTCTAACCCCTCAAACTCGCGATATGCGAAGTCCTGAAATGACTTGAGTCGTAGGATCGAGAGGACATGTGGTGAAAAATCATCATTTTGCTGAATGAAAGGTAAAAGGAAGGAGGTGCTCTAACCCCTCGAACTCACGATATGTGAAGTCTCAAAATGACCTGAGTTGTTCGATCCAGAGGACACATGTCAGCAGATGAGAAGTTTCGCATAATTGTGAATCAGGAGAACTACGTCGAGCAGCTCATAGACATCGTGAAATGCAAAATCCCGAAATGCAGAAAGTGATCATAGTCATTTCTTGAGGAAGCATTATGGACAGTTGATCTGGAACGACGAAGAACGAAGTCAGAATTCACAAAAGTGAGATCTGGACCGTTGGATCACTAAGGAGCATGAGTCGTCGATTTGGCACCCCTAGATATCAGGAGTTTGGGAATCTGGAGCATAGAGGAATATTTTTTCCAAAGTCACAAAGTTGATCTGAGTCGTTGATTGCAAGGGAATCAAGGACCGTGGCACCCCTAGATATCAGGAGTTTGGGAATCTGGAGCATAGAGGAATATTTTTTCCAAAGTCACAAAGTTGATCTGAGTCGTTGATTGCAAGGGAATCAAGGACCGTCAATCTGGTCTCAAGAAATTCATTGATTCAGGGATTGGGAATTTGGAGATGATAGGTGAGTGAATTCACAAATTTTGCAATGTCCCGAAGTGCAAAATCGTGAATGCTTGTTGGCGTAGGCCTGTGGTCACAGCCAGTGGTCACATCAGGGGAAGAGAAGGGAAGGAGCTAGCAATGGTAGGCTCCATTTAAGAGTTTCACGAATCGAGAAAACCAAGGTGACTCACAGTTGATCACCCGAAATGTGAAATCTTGAAATGACTATTAGCTAGGTACTTGGTCACCACTGGTGGTCACGTGAAAGGAAGGGGCTTAGCTAGAAGAGCTAGCACCCACTGTGCAGTTTTTCGTCGAAAGGGAAAAAGGCGCCAAGAGCATGAGTGCACAGAGGATCTCTAGGGAATTGCTAGAAACCACTGATTGTTTCTACATAGAGAATTCGAAGAGGCTTCAGGGTGATTGACAAAGAAAATGAAGAGTCTCGAATGCCATAGAGGCTAAGGAATCTCAACATAATGGGCACTGATGATGATCTCACAAGCAATAGAATTGCCAGAGAAGATGAAGAGTATCGATGTATCTGTCAATGGTATGAAGACTCATCATAGAGATGATTGACAAATGGAAAAGCGTCGAAGACTGTAGCTGCCAGAGAAGCCAAAGAGTCTCGCCATAAGGACCATGAATGAAGAATAGAATCAGTGTAATATCCAGAGGGTACAAAGAGTTAGTTTTATGATCTGGTAGAGGACTTTGGATTATAAATATATGAAAAACAGAGAAGAGGAGGTTGTTGCTGTGGAGAGTGATTCATGCGGGTAAAAGAAGATTGTGTGCAACAGCTGAAGGACAGAGAAGAGGCATAGCACATAGAATAGGAATGGATATCTGAGAAAGAAAGAGAAGTTCAAGGTGTGCGTGCAGAGACAAAGAAGAAGAACAGAAATCTCAAAGAAAAATGCGAGCAAGGAGACATTGATGCATGCAGAGCATATCAGTGCAACAATATAGTGATGAGACTGGTAAGCTATAGATAAACATTGTATCACTGTAATAAGTTTAAATATCGAAGTTTTTCTATTTCAGGGTGGTTGGGAGGTGCTTGGGAGGATTGGTGTCCTTAGATTTTCAAGTGGGTGCTTGAAGAACAGGGAGTTGTAGCTTCCATCTGGTTATAGCCAGAAAAACTAGGGTGGTAGGGTGGTGCAAGGGATAACTATTGTTCTCTATTATACAGGTTGGTGCATGTGTGACTGGAAGTTGGTGCTTCCATCCAATTGGTGCTGGAACACTCAGAGAGTTGGTGATTCCTTCTAGTGGGTGCTAGAGAAACCAGAGAGTTGGTTCTCTCATCAAGTTGTATCTTGGAAGATAGAGGTGGTAGCCTCACAATGATTTGGTGCTCATAAGAATGATAATGTAAAGAAAATAAAGATTACTTGTCATATCAAGAAGAGGAGGTTTTTTCCTTTATGGGTTTCCTCGGGAAATATTTGTCTCTGTGTATTTCATGTGTGTGATTGATGTTTAATATTCTAGTGCTTACTTCCATGTATCATTTTGATCATGATTGAGTGTTCTGTGAAGAGTTCAAAATGGGAATAATTGTTTAAGCACAGTAACAACTGATTCACCCCCCCCTCTCAGTTTTCCAACAATTGGTATCAGAGCCAATTTCCCTTTACCTAAAGGTAGATCAGTAAAATTAAATATGTCAAGCCATGAAGTAAATTCAACCATTAAGGCCTCCCTGTTCAATGGAACAAACTTTGCCTTCTAGAAAGTTAGGATGAGAACTTACATAATGGATTTAGGTGTAGATGTATGGGATGTGGTAGAGATTGGTTATGTAAAGCCACTTGTACTAGCTAATAAGGATGACAATCTAGAGTTCAACTTCAACACTAAGGCTATGAATTCTATTCTGAGTGGGCTTGCAGAAGCAAAATTTGTAAAAGTTATGCACTTAGAAACTGCCAAAGAAATGTGGGACAAACTCATTAAAAGTTATGAAGGTAAAGGACACCAAGCTTCAAACCTACAGAGTATAGTTTGAACAACTAAAGATGAAAGAGGATGAAACTATTGGGAAGTACTTTCTGAGAGTTGAAGAACTAGTAAATGCAATGAAATCACTTGGTGAAAAAATTGAGGAATCCTCTTTAGTTCATAAAATTTTGAGATCTCTACCAGATAGGTTCAACCTGAAGGTCTCTGCTATAGAAGAAATTAATGATCTAAAAGCTTTGGCTTTTGATCAACTTCTAAGAATGTTGACTGCATATGAAATGAGGATAGGTAAAGATAAACCCACCTCTAGAGAAGCATCATTTAAAGAAGATAAGGATGAATATTCTGAGCATGATGAAATTGAAGAAAAATTTGTGAGAAGACTAAAGAAAGGATCAGGCAAGCTGCCCTTCAAGTGTTTTAACTGTGAAAAGATAGGTCACTTTGCATCTAAGTGTCCACACAAGAAGCGGGATCAGAATTCTAAAGGTGAAAAGAAGTACAAATCCAAAAGATTTGATAAAAAGAAACTTTTATGCGTAAACAATGATGACTCTTCAGAAGACACAGACAGTGACTCTTCATGTGAAGATAAGGTAAATGAATTCATGCTTATGGATAAAGAGGATTATGATAATAAAATCACAAGAAGTGATGCTAATGATGAAGAAGTTGTGGTTGATATGAAAGGTGAACTAATCAGTTCCTTAGAAGAAATTGACAGACTCAGACTCGAGAAAAGAAAACAACAACAATTGTTGATGCAGTTTGAAAAGAATGATGAAGACTTTTCCCTACTAAAGGTGTAGTTATAAGAGGAAAAGAAAATAGAGGACATTCTGAAACAACAGTTATCAGAGAAGAAGGCAAGATGTGAAGCCTTGGAGGAAGAGGTAGTAAAGACCAGAAAAGAGATGAAGAAGTTCAAAGCATTGTATCTCCAAAATATTCTAAGCATTAAAGCCTCAAAAGGATTAACCACCATTCTGAATCAACAAATGAATCCAAATTTGAAAATTGGTTTGGGTTATGAAGAAGGATCAAGTTGTAGTCAGCCAAGCAACAAAGATTCCATCAAGTTTGTCAAATCTACATTCATTGACAACAACAAATATGGAGAAATAGAGGAATATAATCAGCCGCCAAGGAAGAGTGAAAGAAATCGACCTGCTCAAAGAAGACGACCATTTTCCAGGTACAAAGGATTTTTCTATGGATATTGTTTTTTCTGTTCTAACTTTGGTCACAAAGTTGTAATCGATTCTTTAAGATTTAGATATGAGCAATCAAAACACTCAAGGAATAGATATATGTCGCAACAAAGAATGAGACAGCCAAGTAACAAACAATCACATACTGCGAATCATGTGATGGTTGGAAAAAGGGCACAGGTTAAGCATAAAAATTGTTATGATCCTTTATTTAATGAACCAGAATGTTACACCTACCATAATTTTGGACATAAAGTTGCAGACTGTCGTTTAAGGAACTACGAGCCAGATTTGAAATCTTCTGCTGAAAATGTCAAGGTTTGGAAGAAGAAAGAAAACGACAAGTGTGGACTAGTGTTGTCAACTCAAAGACAAAATAACCCATGGTATATTGACAGTGGATGCTCCAAACATATGATGGGATACAAAGGCAAGTTTATATCTCTAAGTGAAAGCAAATCAAGAAACGTAACCTTTGGAAATGATGCTCCAAGTAAAATCAAGGGTAAAGGGATGGTAAGTTTAATTAATGGAAAAGGAAAAGCTCAAGATGTTCTGCTTGTAGATGGGTTGAAACATAATTTGCTCAGTGTAAGTCAAATGTGTGATAGAGGATGTGAAGTGGTGTTCACTTCCAAGGATTGCAAGATAAAGTCTGTAAACTCAAGATAAGTTGTGGCTAAAGGCATAAGGACAGATAACAATGTATATGTGCTGAAAGAATATAGAGAAGAGTGTCATCTAAGAAAACATGATGAAAGATGGTTATGGCATAGGAGACTTGGACATCTAAACTTTGATCACTTAATCAAGCTCAAAAATCTTGAGGCAGTAAAATATCTTCCAAGAATATCAAAGCCACAAGATTATGTGTGTAAATCCTGTCATGTAAGAAAGCTAATAGGACACAGTTTAAAGCCAAGAGATCTACTTCAACAGATAAACCACTCCAATTGGTTCATATGGATTTATGTGGACCATCAAGACAAGAAGGCATAGGGAAGGAAAAATATTTTATGCTGATCATTGACGATTACTCCAGACTTACTTGGGTTGCTTTTCTCAAAGAAAAAACTGAAGCATTTGAGAAATTTAAAATATTTAAGGCTTTAACTGAGAATCAAACAGGCAAGAGGTTAAAGGCAGTAAGATCAGACAGAGGAGGAGAATTTATGTCAAGTGATTTCAAGGAATTCTATGACAAACATGGGATCAAGAGAGAATACACAATTCCAGGAACTCCATAGCAAAATGGAGTAGTTGAGAGGAAAAACAAAACCGTGCAGCAAATGGCCAGATCAATGATGAATGAGAAGAACACTGGTCAAACAAACCTACTAGGTAGAAGCAATACACACAACAGTCCATGTTCTTAACAAAGCCCACCTGAGACCACACAATGACAAAACACCTTATGAACTGTGGTATGGAAGACCTGCTTCAATCAAACACTTCAAAGTCTTTGGGAGTAAGTGCTACATAAAAACTAATAATGAGAACCTTGGCAAGTATGATGACAAGGATGATGAAGGCATCGTCTTAGGGTATGCTAGAAACAATAAAGGATACAGATGCTATAATAAGAGGCTTCATAAATTGGTTGACTGTATTGACATAAAAGTTGATGAAGGAATTCCAATAAGAGAGGTGAACAATACTGAATCAACAACAAAGGATATAGATGAAGTTGAATTTGAACAGGTCCAAGAATCAGAACGAGAATACTCTGAGTCAGATGAAGATGCAAATACTCAGGTAAACTCAAATCAGTAGACAACATCAAATTCTTCCTCCAAAATTACTCAAAAGAATCATCCTGCAAGTCAGATAATTGGTGAACAAGGTGTACAAACCATGAGAAGGATAATCAAAAACACTGAGCAATCACATATAACCTTCATATCCATGGTGGAACCCAAGAACTTCAATGAGGCCAATAAAGACGTAAATTGGTTAAAATCAATGAATGAGGAACTAGACCAGATTGAAAATAATGACACTTGGGAACTCGTTCCTAGGCCAGCAGATAAAAATGTAATAGGATCAAAATGGGTCTACAAAAATAAGATGAGTGAGCAAGGAAATATTGTAAGAAATAAAGCTAGATTGGTCTGCAAAGGATACGCTCAAATAGAAGGATTGGACTTTGATGAAACATTTGTGCCTGTAGCAAGATTAGAAGCTATTAGAATCTTTCTTGCCTATGCTTGTCATAAGAAGTTCAAAGTCTATCAAATGGATGTCAAGTCATCTTTTCTAAATGGAGATCTAAAAGAAGAAGTCTATATGGAACAACCAGAGGGTTTCCAATTGTCAGATAAACCTGACTTTGTCTACAAGCTGAAGAAAGCCTTATATGGGTTGAAACAAGCTCCTCGTGCCTGGTATCACAGACTGGATACATATATTCAAGACAAAGGGTTGAAGAGAGGAACAACTAACAATAATCTATATATCAAAACAGAGGGTAATGATTTGCTCATTGTGTTGGTTTATGTAGATGACATCATCTTCAATAGTAATAATGCTTAACTGGTAAAATGGTTTGCTTATGCCATGCATTCTGAATTTGAAATGTCTATGATAGGGGAACTGTCATTTTTTCTTGGCCTACAAATTACTCAGAGGTCTGAAGGAATATTTATTTCTCAAGAAAAATATCTCAGGGAAACATTGAAAAGGTTTCAAATGGAAGATTCTAAAACTATGAGCACACCTCTGGTCACTGGATGTAAGTTAAGAAAGGATGATGACTCACTTGACATTGATCAGAGTTCACATAGGTCTATGATAGGTAGCCTATTGTACATAACAACATCTTGTCAAGACATAATGCATGTTGTTGGAATCCTAGGAAGGTATCAGGCCACACCCAAACACAGTCATTTTTTAGCTGTCAAAAGGATATTCAGATACCTGAAAGGAACAATGTACTATGGCCTATGGTATCTTAGGAATAAAAATTTTCAACTATCAGTCTATTCAGATGTCGGTTAGGCTAACTATGTGTATGAAAGGAAAAGCACGAGTGGAGGTGCATTCTTCTTAGGAGATTCTCTAGTAGTGTGGTTGAGAAAGAAGCAAGGTTCCATTTCCTTAACAACTACAAAATTTGAATACATTGCATATGCCACCTGCTATACCCACGTATTGTGGATGATTCAGACACTTTCAGACTTGGGGATAAATTATACTACACTGATTCAAATCCATTGTGATAATACCAATGCAATTAGTGTGTCAAAGAATCATGTCTTCCACTCCAAGACCAAGCATATACCCATGAAGTATCACTTCTTGAGGGAACAGGTAACCAACTCTGTGGTTTCTTTGCATTATATTCCATCCAAAGATCATATTGTTGATATCTTCACTAAACTACTTGCATTGATATCTTCACTAAACTACTTGCACAAGCTCAGTTTGAGTATCTACGCCAAAAGTTGGGCATGACCTCACTGTCAACCTAAGAGGGTCCATCCTGTCAGGGGGAATTTGTGTTGGTTGAATATATGATACCTCTGAAGAATACTGCAACAACATGTTTTCTTTGACATTGATGTCAAAGGGGGGGGAAAGATGTTCTGGATGCTACAGTTGGGATCTAAGTAGAACAGTGTATCCATTCAGGGTTGGCATCAATGCCAAAGGGGGAGATTGTTGGCATCTTCACAGGTATGCTTGTTGGCATCTTCATAGATTGATTGTGTTTGTCATTGATGGCAAGATCAGAGTATGCGTCGATGGAACAAGAACAACAACGATGTTGGCAGAGTGATGTTGACATGGATACAGGCAGAGTGTGCATGGAAAACACAAAAATGAAGACACATAAGAGAAATCTCAAAAGAGATAGCGCTTTGTGCTTTACATAAGCGCAGACGAGGTCCAAATCATCGGGACTCGTAGAAGGGTAAAATTTTGAGGCCTTTGGCACTTATAAATTCTTCCAAGTCGGGAGGAATGAATCTCAGGAGGAGGAGCGACATGGGTCGTCAATCGTGGATCTAGGAGCGTTGTGAGCTGTTAGATCAGAGTCTAGTGACCATAGGAAGCGCAGATGAGGAGATCAGATCTCAGCTGTTGGATCTTAAGGAAAGTGCATGAGACAAGTTTCGAAGTCATCAGAACCTTCCATCGTCCAGAGGACACGTGGCGAAAGATCATCATTTCGTCGACTGAAAGTTCAAAGGAAGGAGGTTCTCTAACCCCTCGAACTCACGATATGCAAATTCGTGAAATGAATTGAGCCATAGGATCCAGAGGACACGTGGTGAAAGCTAATCATTTGACTGACTGAAAGGTCAAAGGAAGGAGGTGCTCTAACCCCTCGAACTCGCGATATGCAAAGTCACGAAATGACATGAGTCGTAGGATCCAGAGGACACGTGGCGAAAGATCATCATTTCAATGACTGGAAGGTAAAAGGAAGGAGGTGATCTAACCCCTCAAACTTATGATGTGCGAATTCGCAAAATGACCTGAGTCGTTCGATCCAAAGAACACGTGGCAACAGATGAGAAGTTTCGCAGAATTGTGAATCGGGAGAACTATGTCTAGCAGCTCGCAGACATCGCGAAACGCAAAATCCAAAAATGAAGAAAGTGATCACAGTCATTGCTTGAGGAAGCATTATGGACCGTTGATCTGGCACAACAAAGAACGAAGTCAGAATTCGTGAAAGTGAGATTTGGACCGTTGGATCATTGAGGAGCGTGAGCCATCGATTTGGCACCCGTGGATATTGGGAGTTTGGGAATCTAGAGCATAGAGGAAGCTATTTTCCAAAGTCGTGAAATGAGAAGTCACGAAGTTGATTTGATTCTTTGATTTCAAGGGAATCAAGGACCGTCGATCTGGTCTCGAGAAATTCGTCGATTCGGGGATCAAGAATTTGGAGATGATAGGTGAGCGAATTCACAAATTTTGCAATGTCCCGAAGTGAAAAATTGCAAAGCGCCTGTTGGCGTAGGCCTGTGGTCACATCCAGTGGTCACATCAGCAAAAGAGAAGGGAAGGAGCTAGTGGTGCTAGGCTCCATTTCGGAGTTTCACGAATCGGGAAAACCAAGGTGACTCATAGTTGATCACCCGAAATGCGAAATCGTGAAATGACTATTGGTTAGGTGCTTGGTCACACCGATGGTCACGTGAAAGGAAGTGTCTTAGCCAGAAGATCTAGCGCCCATTGTGCATTTTTTCACAGAAAGGGAAAAAGGCACCAAGAGCATGAGCGTGTGGAGGATCTCTGGGGAATTGCAAGAATCCACTGGTTGTTTCTACACAGAGAATTCGAAGAGGCTTCAGGGTGATCAAAAGAGAAGACGAAGAGTCTTGACTACCAGAGAGGGTAAGGAATCTCAGCATAACGGGCACTGATGATGATCTCACAAGCAATAGAACTTCCAGAGAAGATGAAGAGTCTCAAGGTATCTGTCAGTGGTATGAAGATTCGTCATAAAGACGATTGACAAATGGAAAAGCATCGAACACTGTAGCTTCCAGAGAAGCCAAAGAGTCTCAGCATAATGACCATGAATGAAGAACAGACTCAGTGTAATCACCAGAGGGTACAAAGAGTTAGTTGTATGATCTGGCAGAGGACTTGGGATTATAAATATATGCATAACAGAGAAGAGGAGGTTGTTGCTGTGGAGAGTGATTCATGCGGGTAAAAGAAGACTGTGTACAATAGTTGAAGGACAGAGAAGAGGCGTAGCACATAGAATAGAAATGGATATATGAGAAAGAAAGAGAAGGGCGAGGTGTGTGTTCCAGAGACAGAGAAAAAGAACATAAATCTCAAAGAAGAATGCGAGCAAGAAGACATTGATGCAGACAGAGCATAGAAGTGCAACAGTACAGTGATGAGACTGGTAAGCTATAGATAAACATTGTATCACTGTAATAAGTTTCAATAACATATTTTTTATATTTCAGGGTGGTTGGGAGGTGCTTGGGAGGATTGGTGTCCTGAGAGTTTTAAGTGGGTGCTTGAAGAACATGGATTTGTAGCTTCCATCTGGTTACAGCCTGAAAAACTAGGGTGGTAGGGTGGTGCAAGGGAGAAATATTGTTCTCTATTATACAGGTTGGTGCATGTGAGACTGGAAGTTGATGCTTCCATCTAGTTAGTGCTGGAACACTCAGGGAGTTGGTGCTTCTTGCTAGTGGGTGTTAGAGAAACCAGAGAGTTGGTGCTCTCAGCAAGTTGCATCTTGCAAGACAGAGGTGGTAGCCTCACAATGAGTTGATGCTCATAAGAATGATAATGTAAAGAAAATAAAGATTACTTATCATATCAAGAAGAAGAGGTTTTTCCCTTTATGGGTTTCCTCAGGAAATATCTGTCTCTGTGTATTTCATCTGTGTGATTGATGTTTAATATTCTAGTGCTTACTTCCCTGTATCATTGTGATCACGATTGAGTGTTATGTGAAGAGTTCAAAATGGGTATAATTGTTTAAGCATAGTAACAACTCATTCACCCCCCGTATACATTGTCCATGGAAATTGAGACCGAAATGCATCATTTGGGGCACAAGGGCCATTATTCTTCTCATGTGACATTGGATACACCTCTAGACACATTCTTGGTGCAAAACTAACCTAGTTTTGGCATCCATAGAACCCTTCAAGGTGATTGTTAACAAAGAGAGGTCATATGTGGAGTTTCGATAACTCATCCATAACACTTGAGCCTGAGAAGCAAGGTTTAGGGCTAGAGTATCTTATTTTCCTCCATTGTCTATGGTCATGAACCTGATACCAATTCATGATGCCCAAGACATGATTATGATTTCCATATTAAAATCAAATGTCAAGGACTCCCTAAATATGGCTCATCTTGCGATTTCTATGTATTTTTCACAATGCTTGAGCTTGAGAAGGTTCAATAGGTATTAATGCCATTGATTCCCCCCTAACCTTCTTTATGCCTTAACACTTGTTCGAGTACTTATTCAAGGCTCATGATATTGAGAAGATTCAATGAGATCCTAAGACACTAGTTTTAGTCTTTGATGATGGTCAAGGCCACACAAACCATCCATACCCTTGCGTGGTGGTATGAGGACATGTTCATTGTGCTTGACCCATAGAAGCCATGTTTATGGCTTGATGATGTTGTGTCCCTCCACCACCAAGGAAAAGGAAATGAAAATGTCGTTTTCCTACAACAATTATGGTTAAACATCTTAATGGCACATGTATTCAACTCCAAGGGAAAAAAAAACCTGGTGAGGGTTAGTGTCATTGTGTCTAGGCATTGTTCATGGTGCTTGAGATTGAGAAGGTTAAATTAGATATTAAGGCCTTTTTTTACCCCCTTGATCATGTGGCATAGTCTAGAACAATTGTGCACAAATCCTACCAAAAACACTCATATTCCCCCTCGAAGAACTTTAAAGAACCCCTAGAAAGGACTGGTGTGTTGGTACGAGGATTCATTCTAGGATATTGAGTCTGAGAAGATATCTGGAGGTATTTTTTCTCCTTGGTCAACCATGTTCAAATCCGTATGAACCATACATAGTGTGAAAAATCTCCTAATGGTATCCATATCCATCCTTGATGCCAAACACCCCATAGAGAGGGTTTGCGTTGTGGTTTTGTAGGAGTTATTCATCGAAATTAAGTCTTAGAAGTGACATCTAGGGCCTAAGGCCTAAGTTTTTTCCTTTCCTAACCATGGAACTAGATATATAAAATACCTTCATTTAGGGCTTAAGCCCCTTGTTTCCCCCCTAACCATGTTTAGACATTGAATACCATTTCCAATGCACAAAACCTAGTCATGGATTCTATAACCCACTCGGATGAAATAATCTTAACCATGTCTTGGGGAATGTTTCATGGTGTGGGCCTACTACAGATTCTATTAAGGCCCCTAAGTCCCTATGTTAAGGCCCTAACAATAATTTACTCTTATTTTAGTAATTATGATTAGGCTAGTTTAGTGGTATGTTACATCATGCTCACTTTATCTCCTATTTATAATAAAGGAGAATCATTTGTAGAAGCATCTCATATTGTCTTCTAGATTGTATATATTATAAAATGAGGCTTCCCCCTCGAAGTGGATTGTATTCATTGACTATTTTGAAGTTTGGTTCCTAACATTTGGTTTCAGAGTATAGGATCCTAAGGTTTCTCTCCTTCAATCAACACATCTTGGAATTTTAACTATAACTTTTTTTCTGGGACATTTCAAAAAACAGAATCTTGAGGAGATAAAGAGGACATAGTGAATTACATTTTGTCAAAATTTAAGGTTATGTTTCATTACAGTTTCAAAGATATCTTCTGTGGAAATTAGGGTTTGTGACTAGTCCTGAAATTAGTCTCAAATAAGTCATCCTTTTATTTTGAATATAAACAAATTTTGGTGAAGTTTCAGACTCTAAAATTTATAAAATCCTGAGGTGACATAACAAATTACATGTGGATTTTTTTTAATATTTTGAATCATTATAATTTATGTGATATATCTTTTGGAAGTTGGGTTTTTTTAATAATCTTGAAATTAGTCTTAAACAAGTCATTTTGGTATATTTTCTATAACTTTTTATGAGTGAAGGCTCATACTATGAAATTTTTAGGAGTTTAATAGGTCATATCACAATACTACAAGATAAAATTTTGGTCTCATAGGGGTTCAAATTTCAAATATATATCAATACAAAGGTCAACCATCCAGCCAGTCTCTAAAATTAGGATTTGAAAGGTACACAACTTACAACTGGCATAACTTTTAATTGGAAGATAGATCTTCAACAAGCCAATAGATCTAGAGAAGGTGAGGAATTTCTTAATAGGTTTATAAAATCCAATCTAAGAAGTTACATTTTACATTTTCATCCTCAAACTCTACCTTGTACAAGTTATTTTCTAGTGATTTTAAGAGATTTTTCTTAGGTTAGCATGCTCATTTAAAAAAAATAGATATGTGTTCTGACATCTTTAAACAACACATGGATTTATTGTTTCATAGGTAAAACTATAGTAGAGGAAGAATACATGCAATAACTAAATATGGTTTCACATTGCCTTGTTGGAAACCCCTGTAACCCGTGTTGGTACCCCTTCGAGTAGTACCGCATCAGACAATACTTGTATATGGAATCTCACTTCCACATACCTTTAGGTATGTTAGAAATCCCCTAAGTATACCTGAAACTAGATTTAGATAATATATTCAACCATCTTGTTACTATAGTACACCGGGAACAACATTTGGGGGTTACCACTCTCAATTACATGGGTAGTTGGGTAATACGACTAAGGGAACAATGGAGCCTCCTTGGTTAGTCCCCTGAGATATTGGGTTGAGTACTACTGTTGGAATTGGTGTGTATATCAAAGAGATATAAGACATGATATTCCCTTTTCCTCAGGACCCTGTAACCTTTTCTAGTGAGCTCACTCTTGATGGATAACCATAATTTGTAATAAATATAAGTGTTATTATTTTCTCCAATGGAAAGGGGTACTTCAAGAAATACTACTCCTAGTAAACCTACAACAATCTCACTTTTGATGTTGGAAGAAAATGAAGACTACAAAAATAGGCTATCCAAATTAAAGAACCAAGTTGATGAAATGAGTGGTAGTATGTTGAAGCAAGTGGATGTATCATGTGCACAAGAATTCCTTAAAAGGGAAATGGAAGATCAAATGAAAAATAAGATGGATGAAAATAGGGATCAAATGGAAAAGAAGATGGAATAAATGGAAAATATGATGGATGAAAATATGGATCAAATGGAAAAAAAGATGGATGAATTGAAAATTTCCATCTTACAAACCCTAGATGGGAGACTTCCTAAAAGTGACATTGTGACTAAAGAGACTCATGAAAATAATGGTAGTATTCATGTTGAACAAGATTCTAGTAACAATAAATTTTCAAGTAGATTGAAATCTAATAGTGGATTTAATTATGCATGGGCTCATAAGGGTGTCAGCCTTCCCAAGGTTGAATTAAAGAAGTTTGATGGAACAAAATTCTTTACATGGGAGAACCGAATAGAGAAATATTTTGAATTGCATAATATTATGGATGATAAGAAGATTATTTCCTTAGAAACCTTGCACTTTGAGATAAAAACCTATGAATGGTATCAATGGGTATTGAAAAGGAAGCCCCATTCTTATCATTAAACTTGGACTTTATTTACAAGAGAATTAGAAGCATAATATGGAAAAGTTTGGGAATAAGACTACTTTAGTGAATTGAAAATAATCAAGCACTTAGGTGATGTTGAAGATTATGATTCAAAATTTTAGGTGTTGGTCACCAGGGTGGATAACATAAGCGATGAACATCTATTGGAGGCTTACATGGGTGGATTACAGGAATACATTAACATGAGATTTTCTTAAAACATGCTGGAAATATTATGGAGACTATGCAATTCGCTCAGCATATTCAAGCCAAGAATAGAGCTACACACAATCCTGCCATTGAAACACATGTAAGAATCAAAGGGCCATAGTGATTATTGAATCAAGGAGTACCCATAACTTCAGTGATAAGATATTAGCAGGCAACCTCAATTGTTTTGAGTATCAATGGCAAATTTTCAAGTTTTGGTTGTTAATGGAGGTAGTATTGAATGTGGATGAAAATGCCACAACATTAAACTTAGTATGGGAGATTAAAACTTAGAAAGCCCGATGTATGGCATTCCCATTGGATGTGTATATGTTGTTTTGGGGATTCAATGGTTGAGAAGATTAGGTACAATTTCTACAAATTACAAGGAATTGTTCATGAGATCTGAATTGGAAGGAATTCAATATGAACTCAAAGGGTTAAAATATGCACTTTCTTGGGTCATCAACTCTCATAGAATGGAAAATATCCTAAAAAAGGGTAGTAGGGGATTTGTGGTTAGACTTTATTCTATGGAAGTAAAGAAGGAAGATGAAAATATTCCATAGGAATTAAAATGCACCTTGGAAAAGCAGCGTAGGGTCTTCCAAGAAATTCCTAAAGGGATACCTCCATCAATTGATCATGGAAATCAAATTGAAATAATACCTAGAAGTACTCCTCCTAATAAAAGGACTTATAGATATCATCATCAACAAAAAGGGGAGATTGAGAAAATGGTATAATACATGATGGGTTCATGTATTATTCAACCAAGAAGGAGTTCACTTTCAACTATAGTAGTGATGGGGAGAAAACATGATAATTCTTGGAGGATGTGTCTTGTTTATAGAGATCTAAGAAAAATCACCATAAAGGATAAATTCCCTATTCTAGATATTCATGACCTATTATATGAGCTTCATGGAGTGGCCTATTTTACAAAGCTAGATCTTAAATCAAGATACCACAAAATTATGTTAAGAAAACAAGACTTTCCCAAAACAACTTTTAGAACTCATCATGGGCACTATGATTTCTTGGTCGTGCCTTTTGGGATGACTAGTTCTCCTTCTACTTTTGAATTTCTCATGAAAAAAAATAACCGACCCCAACTCAGAAAGTTTGTGTTGGTTTTTTTTTATGATATAATTATCTATAGCAAATCATGGGAAGACCACATTAAACATGTGGCTAAAGTCCTACAAATTCTTGATAACACTCAATTGTATGTAAAAATATACCAATTTTATTTTGGGAAACAAGAAGTAGAGTATTTGGGTCATATTTTTTCAAGGGAAGGGGTTAAGGTGGACCCTCAAAATATCCAAGCTATTACAAAATGGCCTATTCCTATGAACATCTAGAGTCTTATAGGATTTTTGGGTCTTACATGATATTGTTGGAAATTTGTTAAGAACTATGCATGCATTGAAGGCCTACTCACATATCTCTTGAAGAAAAAATCATTTGTATGGAATGAAGATGCTAACATCCAACATTCTCACCCTTAAAATATACCATGTCTTCTACACTAGTATTGGAAACACCTTATTTTGGTAAAACATTCATAGTCAATGTCATGCATCTAGAAAATGAATTGGAGTTGTATCGACTCAATAATGGATACCATTGGCTTTTGAAAGTAAACAACTAAAGGGAAACGGCTTCGTGAAATCTACATATGAAAAAGAAATGAGAGTAATTTTACATGCAATAAAAAAATGGTGGTAATATTTCATTGGGAGGGATTTTAAAGTCAAGATAGACCATGATAGCCTAAAGTACTTTTTGGACCAAATATTGTCATCAAGGGAGCAATAAAAATGGGTGGAAAAAATGCAAGGGTTTGATTTTGAAATAAGCTAAAAAAGAGAAAGGACAGTGTGGTCATAGATGCCTTTTCTAGAATAAAAGAAGGATCAAGTTTGTATTCCATTACATCTTCCTTTCCTATGTGATTGGAAGAAGCTCACCATGAATGGAAAAATGACAATTGTATGAGACAAAAAATACAATATATAAAGTAAGGGATGAAATATATGGAACATTGGGAGTGGAAGAGAATATTCTCTGGTACAAGGGTAGAATATTTTTGTGCCCTCAATCAAAGTTGAAGCAACAAAAATTAAACTCTCCAATGGCAACAAATTTAGGTTCCTTAAAACATATCAAAGGATCAAAAATTATTTTTTGGGGGAAGGACTGAAGAAAGACATCAAAAAAACTGTAAGGAAATGTCATATTTTCCAAATAAATGAGAACAAGTAAAAACTTCCCGGTTAATTCAACCTTTATACATACCTAATCAAATGGCAATGGGTTACTTCCGGGCTACACCCCATGGATAAAATAGAAATGATCAAACCAATCCTCATACGATGTAGTTGGGTAAAGCCACTTTGGTGACTAGTATATTTGAGTATAAATGGAACAATAAGGTGATAAAAAACATAATAATCCTACTGGTCTAAAATGAAGAATACAGATAACTGATTTCAATCTCTCGGCTATTTTACTATTTTTTTCTTATAACTCCTCTGTATCCCCTTTTTTTTATTTACTGCACAATTCTGAGTTGAAACCCTAGGGTTGAGATAAGTGCATGTGATTTGGGAGAATGTTTTTTTCCAATTGACATAAAAGTATCTAGTTATAAACACTATTCATTAGACCCTCAACTAGATACAGGTGCAATGAATTCTTGTGCAAAGTATGGTGCTATACCTTCCTATTTCCGATAGCAAGTGAATATAGTCTTTAGAGTTGTTAACAAGACTGAAATAAGGATCCAGTCCTTTGCTCCAGATTTTCCCATCTTAATAAAAGGAGTCAAAGTTCCTATAAACCTTTACTGCTTTGACACGGGAGAAGATATCCTTCTAGGACAAGATTTTGTAAATAGATGCTTGCCATTTACTACTGGAGAAAATTTTGTACAATTCACAATTCTCAATAAATCCATTTCAATCCCTAGCAAATCCTCCTTTGAAGTAAAGATCCGATCAGTAAAACCTTTGCCTCAGGTAGAAAGGTCTGCAGAAAAGCTTTCCAAAACACAGAAGATAGTAAACAATGTTGATAACAACGGTCTTCAAGCCATAAAGGAAATCAAAGAAAAGATTGAAAAATATTGTACTTCTGACTATCCTAATGCATTTTGGACTAGGGAGCAGTATTTTGTTGACCTTCCCTATAAAGAAGACTATACTTCCAGATGATCCGAAATCGGATCCAGAAGCCTGACAGAGCTTGAAAAATGCTCAAAAATGAAAGTGCTCGGAATGCAACGAAACCAGTGCCATTGCGTCTATCTCGTCTTCTTGATTCCGGTGGTATATTTGCTTTGTCAAACGGGCTCCGTAGAGAGAAGATATTGCATTCTGTCCGAAAAGTCAAACATGCAAAAAAATTGCTGACTGTGTAGTCCGTACAGTTCGTACGGACGCTGACGTGGCATGTCCGTACGTTGACGTGGCAGGTCCGTACAGGACACGTGGCAGGACCGTACATGACACGTGGCAGCCTCGGGCAGTGACACGTGTCAGGCAGATTTGGCATTTTGGGCGTACGGTTGGACCAATCCGAAGGTGACACGTGTCACCACTGGAAGGGTGACACGTGGCATGACGTGGCAAGGTGACTGGACGTACAGAAGTCAACGCGGCAAGTGACGTGGCAAGTGACAGAGCGTACGACAACGACATGTGGCAGATGACGTGGACCAATAGGCTTTTGACACGTGGCATTCATCGGGTGGATGTAAAGGTGCCACGTGGCCCAGTCCTGGGTTGCCACGTGGCACCCCGATTTTGGTCAATATGGTCTATGTCAAAAGTTTATGAGTTCGGGGGATTCGAACCCCAGACCTCCCCACCGCAACGCCTTCGCAACGAGCCTCCGACCACTGGACCATCGTGTGTGTTACTTGTTATATGATCGGCGCGAATTGTATTTGAAATGGGTTGTTTGCATGGTTGGGCCGCGACCGGGCCGGGGCCTAGCCCCAGCCCTTGGTCGCGTGTTATGTAACATGACCCTTGTTTTTTTGGCACGCGGTTCTAACCACCGTTTATTTGCGCGGGGGGGGCTTTAACATATAGCCCGTGGTTCTTTAAATGTGCCACATGACCAAGTGTTAGGGCGCGGAAGGGGTTAGGGCCAGTGCTTAGCCCTTAGGGCTAGCGCTAGGCCATATGAAGCCCATGTGACCGATTAAAGGAGCGCGCGCCCAACAAAGAGGGGCTAAAGCCCAATTTCAACTATAATATAGTTTTAAA
>CBVK0100485357.1:0-18632 GCA_900067695.1 Picea abies
TATATATATATATATATATATATATATATATATATATATATATATTTGAACATAGAAATGTTTAATTTATGGTCCACATTGATTTTTTTTTTTTTTTTAAATGTAACATGTCAACTCCATAATATTAAGTATTGCAGGAATTAATCATCTCTCTTTTTTTTGAAGTAAAAAACCCTTCTTAATGGAATTATATTTTTTTTACTTCTAATTACTGGATCTCTTTCTTTTTCTATATATATAATTGATAGAGAATTATTTTAATTAAGATGGATATTGAAATATTTTATTTATAATATGCACACTGAAATATTTTTTTTTAAATATTATTACACATTTCTCTCTTATTGAACTGTAGAAAACATTTTTAGATGCAACTAGAATGATTTGAAGACCAACAAAAAAAACAAAGAAAAAATTACACATCTTTCTTAAACTATAAAAAGCACCACAAGAAGAATGATTTGAAGACCAAAAAAACAAAACCACAAAAACCTATGGAACTAAAACAAAAAGTAGAAAAGGAGGCTGAGCAGAAGTCACAAGCAGAGATTAAAGAAAGCGAAGCAACTTTGAGTGAAGGTAAAAGAAAACTTGAAGAGAGGAAGGTAAACAACATACAGGAGGGAATACCACAGGAAACCCGTGGAGCACAAATCAGACCCGGACCGAACATAGTGAGGAACATGAACCAACCAAGTATATGGAACTTAAAACATATCGGATATCGTTGGACTCGTTCAGGAAAGCCTGCAGAGGCATGGGCGAAGATTGGTCGGAAACGAATCAAGAAGCCGACCATGAAAGAGAAAACTAAAATTGACCAGATCGAAACTCTGGTAAATCACTACGAGTAACAAGTGTGTACTAGGACAACGACTCTCTAGTTACAACTGCAGAGGGAGAAGAGAGGCCGAACGAAAAACCAACGAAAGAAAGAACAGTGAGTCGAAGAACCGAGTCAAATCCCTCGGACGATAAGAGGACAGAGGCGTGCAAGGAGAGAAATTATATAAGAATTTGGGGAACATCCACTAGCTCGAAAACAATCTCCGACTATGAGCCTTGAACACTAAATCCCAATCACAAGCATACCGCCGATCTTTGACTCTGGCAATGCCAGGATCGGGTTCTTAGGCAAAAGAAAGTAGGAGGTGATCACACTATATGAATAGGAGTGGGACGCAGAAACTATTATCGAGGGGTTGAAAGTAAAATCATTACTTGCTGCATTATAGGAGTGTCATATACCTTACAAGAGTATAAGGGAGAATGTGTCAAACTGTGAAATAATTTCTAGGAGCTATAAGGTAGATAGACTCATAGCACCACCTGAATTTACTTGTACTTACTGCATTCACAACATTTTGCAAGTGTCAATTTTCTCTAGTACCACATTTCCATCTTGTACCGTGTCCCTAATGAAATGGTAGTGGATACTTATTTGCTTTGTCTTTCCATGAAAAGTTGGGTTCTTAGCTAGACAAATAACACTCTTACTTAACTTTACTTTTGAAAACAGTTTCATATACTATGCTTATACTGGACAAAGCCACCATAGCTTGTTTCTTTCTCATCTAACTTAGTGCTCCACGAAACAATCGAAACATGTATCAACTCATAGATCTCCTTGTATCTACATCCTCTGTCCAATCAAAATCCACATAACCTTGTATATCCATTGAGTGTGGGTCATCCCCTAAAACATCACTATGATAGTTGATGAAATATCTAGAAGTATCTTGCAAATACTTGAAGACCATCTTCATTGTAGCATGATGTTCACATCTACGATTAGCCATGAATTGACTTAATATTACCACTGCTTGGGCAATGCATGGTCTAGTAAAAAATATACCATAGCATACATCAAACTACTAATTACACTAGCATAAGAAGCATAAGCCATATATTACATCTTCATAGGTGTTTTAAGACACTGCTCAGCTGAAAGTTTAGTTCCCACATAAATAAAATCACTCAATGGTAATGTTGTAGCACAAATTTTACATACTCTGGCTCAACCAAAGCTTTCTATTTTCTCTAACTTTCATGATCTTCATTCCTAAGATATGATTTGCATACTGTGCAAAACTTGTAGCACAGAGTTTACATACTTATTTTGGTTTAACCAAATCTTTATGTTTGCTCTATCTCTCATGATATCCATTCCTATGACATGATTTACAACCCCCAAGTCCTTCATATCAAATTGTGTTGAAATTTGAGATTCAAATCACCAATTACATCCTTAATGTTATCAAGGATCACTTATCATCTACATATAGAGTGATAATAAAGAAATTCCCACCATCCTATTTGTAATATATATAGTGATCTGATTTGAATATCAAAAATCCCAATTCCAACACAAAATAATCAAACTTTTGGTACCACATTTTGGGATATTGTTTGAGACCATATAAATACTTTTTTAATTTGCAAACCAATGACTCTTTACCCTTTTTAACATAATTCTTTGACCGTGTCATATAGGTCTCCTTCTACAAGTCACCATGTAGAGATGACGTTTTCACATCCATCTGTTCTATCTCTAAATCAAATTTTGCTACTACAAATAATATGAAATTAATAGATGTTAACTTAGAAACCAGAGAAAACATCTCACTAAATTATACTTCCTCAACCCAGGAATAACCTTTGGTAACTCACCTTTCCTTGCGTTTTTCAACATTTCCATCTAAACCGATCTTCCTTTTATACATCCATTCACATCCACTGGGTTTCTATTAGGAAACAATACCAAGTCCCATGTATCATTATTTCTAAGTGTATCCATTTCCTTATCCATGTACAATCTCTAGGACTCCTTATCTTCCATATCCATTGCCTCTTTCATAATTCTAGGTTCATTGATGTTAGGAAATAAATCCAATATATGTTTGAAAACAAATGAACTATAATTATACCTCTTTAATTGCATTATTTTCCGAATGGAACTCATTAAATTTTGAGGTAGAGTTTCTTCCTCCTCTTCCAAAATCTTTGAACCCTCCTCTTCATCAGGTCCACTATTAATTTCTTGTTGATTTTTTGGTTCAAATTTATCAGTCTTAGGTGGTAGAACATTTTTTCTATACAAAATTTTCTAGCCATAGGATCTCATATCTTATACCCTTTCACACCAATTCCATAGCCGATGATGATACATTTTATAGCCTTGTTTCCCAACTTTTATTGCTTCTCCTTAGGCACATGAGCATATGTCTCATAACCAAAAACAAAAAGATGTTGAATTGAGGGTTTCTTTCCCATCTATACCTCCATAGGGTATTATTTACGAGAGCCAATGTGGAAGACTTGATAATAAAGTAACATGTAGCAACAACCACTTCTTCCAAGAATTTCTTCTTTATGCCGACTCCACTAAGAATACTCCTAGCTTTCTCCATCATTTGTTCATTTGTTTCTACAATTCCATTTTGTTGAGAGGTATATGGAGTTTTCTTATGTCTTTCAATGTTAATCTCCTTACAAAACTTGCAAAAATCCACAGAATATTAGTCATCAACACCTTAGTCTTCTTACCAGTTTGATTTTCCAAGAGATATTGAAACTTCTTAAGCTGACTAAAAACCTCAGATTTAGTTCTAAGAAAATATACCCATGTCCTTCTAGAATAATCATCAATGAATGTCACGTAATAAATATCCTTAGAAATCAGAGGAACTTAATTAGAACAAATACATTAGAATGAATTAAGTCCAACAACTGAGAAGATTTGTGAGAAACATAATAAAATTGAACACAATTATGTGTTCCATATGAGAAATGCTCACAAAATCAAATTCAAGAGAAAAATCGTTCAATCCATCGATACAATCATTTTGTTTTTAAAGGTCGTAGGCCCTTCTTACCTATATGGTCCAATCTTTGGTGCCATAACATTGTCTTCTTTGTAGTTAATTTGATTTTTGAAGAAATAACTTGTTTAGGAACTTACACAACATGACCATAACAAGTAGATAAAGGTTTATGATTATGAAAGTGTAGATCTTACAGATCTCTCTAATGTAGGAATTGAAAAACCATTAAAATTAACGGTGCACACATCAAGCTAGAAAAAATTTCCCACACAAACACCCTTAATAAGCACCATGGCTTCTTGGGCCATATTACACCCTTTATCAGAGAAAACGACTTGCACACCAACACCCTTAATTTTTCTCAGTAATTGTAGATTCTATGCCAGACCTAGAATGAGAAAAACTCCATTGATCCCCTTCACTCTACGATCAAAGAACCTAATCAAGATTTTACCACGACCAACTATGTTGAGAGGAGAGTCATCACTGAGGTATACCATCCCACCATCATATTTTTCATACAATGAAAACCAATGTCCATGGGAAATCATATGGAAGGAATCTCTAGAGTCTATAAACCATTCACTTTGACTTGTATGGGTTTCCAAAGACAAAACAAAGTAATCTCCACCATACTCTTGAGAAGGTGTTTTAGAGTCATCCTCATAATCATTTTTTCCCTTCTTATTCTTCTTTTCCCCTTGCAATTTATTCTAAAATGCTTGACCTTGTCATAGTTCCAACATTTTTCCTTGGACTTTCTATAAGGCTTATGTCTCCCATGGGATTTGGATCTTCCATTTTCTATATTCTTTACTTTCTCCTTTCATCTTCCATGATCAACCAATGCCTCATTGGTGGATTCATAATATTTATACCAATGTAAAGTAGCCATGACATCATCAAATACCAAAGTATTTATAGTGCTTCCAATTTCCATTACTTAGTTGTCCCATGAATTTGGTAAATAACACCAAAGGGTCATACAACAATCCTCCTCATACATATTCACCATCACCCATTCTCAAGGAAAACAACATTTTCCACAAAAATAGTTTATTATCCAAGGTTTTAGCTTGATACAAATCCCCCAATTTCTTCTAGAGAGTTGTGCATTTTTTTTTCTTTAGAAACATTTAATAATACCAAAATTGGCCAAAAAGAGTCTAATAAGGATTTTCCCCTTTTTCTCCAACACCACCCACTCTTCATATTTCATACTAGTAGGTTTGGTTCTATATACTACAACCCTTAGATCTTGATCTAGAAGAAGATCCTCCACCTTGAGCTTCCACAATAAAATTTAGTGCCATTAAACTTCTCCATTTCTAATCTAGATGATCTCTCCATTTCTCTGCAACAAGAATTCCTTCTATGCAAGATCTCTGATCTATATTTATGAGTGGAACGAACTGACTAACATACTAAATACAAAAACATAGAGATACAGAGAACAATAACATATATCTGATGAACAATAACTTCTATTGAATAAATGAAATAGGTTGAAACTGTAAAATGTCGACATGTTTTACAGGCAGTGTATGCTTGTCATTGATGGAAAGAATAGTAGCAATGATGGCATGTGTACAGGAAAGTACAACAACGATGATGGCTTGAGTACATGTATAATGTGCCAGGCGGGTACCAGAAGTATTTTGGGAAGACGCAGTAGAACAAGCTCAATAAGATCATCGAGTGATAGTGCAGAGGATTGTTGGCATGTTTAACAGGTAGAGTATTCCTGTCATTGATGGCAAGATCAGAGTATACATCGATGGCGAAACAGGAACAAAATAAGCTCAGAAGGAATTAATGCAAAGTCGAATGCAGTGCGAAGGTGTGCTTGTTCATTTGATGGCAAACAAGAAGGCAAGGAAGACCATCAATGCAACAATGATCGATTGGCAAGATTGAAGTGTTGGTCAAACTCCATTTCAGAGTTTTGGCTATCAGGATTTCGGATACCAGGAGATGGAGATGTCAAGGACTCTCACTGCAGGAGTCCTGAAGTCGTGAAATGTGAAACGTCGATGTGATGTTAATTAGACTCCATTTCGGAGTTTCGGCTACTGGGATTTCAGTTATCGGGAGATGGAGATGTCAGAGACTCACATCATCAGGAGTCCCAAAGTGCCGAAATGCGAAAAACCGAAATAGGCGCATCGCTTGGAGTGTTGGATACTGGGATTTCGGATACTGAGAGATGGAAGTGTCAAAGACCCCTCACAGGAGTCACGGAGTTACGAAATCCAGAATCCCGAAATACCGAAAGAGGCACATCAACAAAGAATTTCACATACCGGGCGTAAACTTCATTTCGTAGTTTCGGATACCAGGAAATTGAGAAGTCAATAATTGAGACTCTTCAACACAGGAGTCTCGGAGTTGCGAAATCCGGAATCCCAAAATCCCGAAAGAGGCACATAAATGAAGAATTTTGCAGACCAGAAAATAACTCCATTTCGGAGTTTCGAGTACCGAGAGTTGGAAGAGTCAAGACTCTTCATCATCAGGAGTCCCGGAATCGTGAAATGTGAAACGCCAAAATCCCGGAAGAAGGAGGACGATTTCGGATACCGGGAGTTGGGGATGTCAAGAACTCTTACTACAGGAGTCCTGAAGTTGCGAAACTCGAAATCGCGATATGCGAAATCACGAAGTGATCTGGGCCGACAGTTCCAGGAAGTGAATGTGGCAGACCATGTCAGAAAGGAAAGGTGGAAGACCATGACACGTGGCATGATCAGACAACGACAAGTGTCAAGTTGATTTGGCATTTCAGGCCACTGGAATTCACATTGCTAAGTGACACGTGGCAGCCACTCAGGTCACGACATGTCATCAAGTGACGCAAGACTGACCTCACTCCGAGAGTTTTTGCTTCAGGATTTTTATCACTATCACTCCCCCAAAGTCCCGAAGGATGAAGTCCAGGGGTAAAGAATAATCGTCGAATCATCGAGGTTGTGGACTGTTGATCCGACTCCATTTCGGAGCTTCGGATACCGGGAGTTGGAAGAGTGAAGTGACGGGACTCTTCATCGCAAGAATCGCGAAAGGCCGAAATGCGAATTGCCAAAATGATCGGAGCTAGTGCAACCAAGCTCCATTTTGGAGCTTCGGATACCGGGACACAGATCATCAAGAACACATTACCATAGGAACACCGAAGTGTCGAAAAGCGAAATCACGACAACACGTTAAGGATAAGCACTTGGTCACCGATGGTGGTCACACCATCAAAGAGCTGTAGGGAAAAAGCTTGAAGCGACAAGCTCCATTTCAGAGTTTTGGGGACCGCGACTTGGAGAGTCGAGATGCCTCGCAAGAAGAATCGTCGAAATGCGAAAACACCTTTTGGTGTAGGCTGTGGTCACAACCATTGGTCACATCGACGAAAGATGGAGGAAGGAGCTAGTGTAACCAAGCTCCATTTCGGGGTTCGCGACCTAGAGTGTCGAGACACTTCATCACACGAATGCTGAATTGCCGAATGCCGAAACGACGAAATGAATGTAAGATTCAATGAAGTCAATTCAACGGTGAAGATGAATTTGAATAAGATCAGAGGGCTACTATTTCACTTCACAGTGTAATTGCTAGAAACAAATGATGGCTTCTTCCAGAGGATGAGATCGTCTATGACAGAGAAGACGAAGAGTCTCAACTGCCAGAGAAGTTGAGGAATCTCGACATAACACCTAGTGATGATGGATGCATGTGAAAAATGGAGAGAGAAGCTGAAGAGTTGCCATGATGATCAGGCAGAGCACTCGAGATGGAGGAAGCATGCAGAAGCATAGCAAGATAACATGCATAAGGGGGATAGAGACTATAAGTATACAGAGCAAAGAAGAGATGTGTGTTGTTGTTGTCATGAGGGATTGAGGTGTGAAGGAGGAGAGATCAGCAGTAGAAATGCACATAAGGGGAATGGTGCATTGAAGAGACATGGCGCAGAGAGCATAAAAGGAAAAATAATAGAAAGCACAAGGATTGTGCAGAAGACACTAATGCAGACAGAGCAACACAGTGTAGCAAAACAATGATGAAACCGGTAAGCCATTGAAGAACTTTATATCATTGTAATAAGTCATAATAGAAAATATTTATAAACCAGGGTGGTAGGGAGATGCTAGGGAGGACTGTTGTCCTTAGAGGTTCAAGTGGATGCTTGAACATAGGGAGTTGTATCTTCCATCTGGTTGCAGCCAAAGAAACCAGGGTGGCAGGGTGGTGCAAGGGAGAACTGTTTTTCTCTGTTATACAAGTTGGTGCCTGTATCACTGGGAGTTAGTGATTCCATCCAGTTGGTGATGGAACACTTAGAGAGTTGGTGCTTCCCTCTAGTTGGTGCTAGAGAAACCAGGGAGTTGGTGCTTCCCTCTTGTTGGTGCTAGAGAAACCAGGGAGTTGGTGCTTCCTTCTAGTTGGTGCTAGAGAAATCAGGGAGTTGTTGCTTCCTTCTAGTTGGTGCTAGAGAAACCAGAGAGTTGGTGTTCTTAGCAAGTAGCATCTTGCAAAATAGAGGTTGCAACCTCATTATGAGTCGGTGCTCACATGTATGATAATGTAAAGAATGTAAAGATTACTTATCATATAAAGAAGAAGAGGTTTTTACCCCTTATGGGTTTCCTCAGGAAATATTTATCTCTGTGTATCTCATATGTGTGATTGATGATGAATGTTCTATTGCTCACTTCCATGCATTATTGCGACTGTCATTAAATGCCATTGTAAAGTTTTTAAAATAAGCATAATTGTTTAAGCACGATAACAACTGATTCACCCCCCCCTCTCAGTTGTTCAACATAAAACTGCAGAAATGAAAACAACTTGCTCGAATGGTGGTAGTTAACTCTGAGAAGAGATGTGGATGCTATGTGCGTCTGTCTGAGAAGAATGATTACAATGAGGCTCTAGAGGCATTTTTAACATTATTCATGAATGCCAAAACCATAGACATCCAAAAACCTAACCCTAGGAGGTGAAACGCCAAAAGTTATGTGGCCTTCGATGGGTAAGTTGGTACCTCAACTTCTCGGGGTCATAAATTTTGCCTAAGACCTCAGTTTTAATCACATGATAGCCCGTTGGAAATGTCTCTTCGAGAAATACACATTATGCCATCAAAATATGACTCTGACTACAGTTTGACTATGGAAAGACAAAACAAATAGTTTAGGGCCCCAAAATGGCCTTGAAGTACAAAAAGATGTACTGGCATGAAAAATTCCAAACTAAGCCAGTTGGGTTAGGTTGGTGGCCACCAATATCCACCTGGAATATTTGTAGGGATTCAGACAGCCCCAAAAGTGTAGAACCCACAATTACAAAGAAGTACAAAAGAACGTGTTGAACTAAAAATTGTCAAGAGGAGACAGTTGGAATAGGTGGTTGACCACCAATATCCACCTGGATCATTCCTCCCCCCTTAGGAAGAAATGGTATCCATTGTGTTGACTTCCCCCATCAGGTGAGGAAACTTCTGCTAAATGTTTCCCTGGGTGAGCCACTTTCCTTGGTGTAGGAGTTTCCCTACCTTGACAACCCGATAAAGCTGGATCCTTCGTTGTTGAGTGCCCTTGACCTGTGTGTCCACTATCTGATCAGTGGATGCCTACTCCATGTAGTCAGGGTTGAGTTCTGTTGGTTTCAGTTGTTCTGCAATCTCTGAGGTGTCCAATAATGGTGGAAACTATGTCCGAAGGAGGTCCACATTTAACATTGGGTGCAAGCCAAGGAAGGGTGGAATGTTGAGCTCAAAATAATTGCTACCCACAACCTTGGTGATAGTGTAAGGCCTATATAGAAGTGGGTGGAGATTATGATGGGGCCCTGTAAGGCGCTCTTTATGAAAATGTAACCAGACCTTCTTTCCCACCTGAAACTGGTGCGATACCCTGTGTTGATCATGGCGCTGCTTGTACTTAGCATTGGCTTTCTGCAAAATCTCATGGACCTATTGGCAAATGTCTTGAATCTTCTCAATGAATCTGCTGGATTTGTCGGCCTTAGAATAAACATGGGAATATTCTTCCTGTGTGGTGGCAAGAGGTAATGCAACATCAATGGGACCCAAGGGTTGGAATCCCAGCCCCACCTGAAATGGGTTATGGTCAATGGAGCTATGGAGAGCCTTGTTTTAGTTGTGTTGAACATAGAGAAGACTCTCATCCCAGGTATGCGGATTCTTAGAGTTGTGCATGTGCAGGATGTGCACAATCATCTGATTAACAAACTTTTTTTCATCTTCAATTTGGGGGTGGAAAGGAGTGGATTTAGTGAGTTTGGTGTCCAACATTGACCAGAGACTCGACCAAAATGTGTTGAGGAACCTATTGTCCCGATTAGAGATGATGGTCTGTGGTATCCCAAAATGGACCCACACTCGTTCAAATAAGAGCTTAGAATTATATGCCACTGGGATTCTCTTCTTGCAGGATGTGAGGATGGCCATCTTCGAAAACCGATCAACTACCACAAATACACAATCATTTTCTTGCTTGGTGGATGAAAGGCCATACATGTAATCCATCGAGATGGATTCCTAGGTCTCTCAGGAGTAGGAAGAGGGTTGTATAAGCCTTGCTTCTTAATGGATGACTTGCTAATGGCACATGAAGTGCAATATCTGATATATTTTCTGACCTCCTATCATATTTTTGGCCAATAAAAATGTTTATGTAGAATGACCACAATTTTATCCACGCTAAAATGTCTTTCCATTTGACTATAGTGAGCCTCCTAGATCATCTTTGCACGCTCGCTTGCATGAACACAAAGATGACCAAGATGGCATAATAGTCCATCTTGAATGTGAAAATCGGTGACATTCATGCATGTACCCAAGAGATGATAGGTGGTGGCAAAGTCTAGATCTTGCTGATAAAGTTGGGGCCACTCAGATGCCTCATGTCCACAAGAATGGAGCATGGTGGTGAGTGCAACCACAAGAGGTTGACTGAGGCATTCAACGACACAATTTTTTCTCCTTGTATTATACTTGATGTTGATATGGAACTTCTGCAAGTAGGTGGACCACTTCTGATGGTGGTTGTTCTGCAACTTCCCTTGTGAATGTATGAACTGCAAAGGCCTGTGATCAGTGTGGATGATTGTCTCCTTTCCCAGAATGTATTGTTTCCATTGACGACATGATTGTACAATGGAATACATTTCCTTGTCATAGGTGGGGTATTTTTGGATAGTATCTGGGAGTGTCTCACTATGGTATGCTACCAGATGACTGTGCTGAGTGAGAACCTCACCTACAATATAGTCGGATGCATCAGTCTCAATATCAAATGATTTTCACAGATCAAGTAAGGAGAGTACTGGAGCTGAGCACACGTGATGCTTCATATCATCAAATGATCATTTTTTTTACTTCCCCCATGCAAAAATTTCCCTACCACCACCCTCGGTTACTTGGCTGAAGGCCCATGCAATATGGGAAAATCCCAACATGAACCATCGATATAAGTTGGCTATTCCCAGAAAGCACTGAAGCTCGATTAGTGTGGTCGCGGCTGACCAGTCACAGATGACTTGGATATTAGCTGGATCAACATGTACCCCTTGCTCATCAACTATGTATCCCAAGTATTGGACCCTGTTCATGACAAAGGAGAATTTTTCTAGGTTGGCATATAGCTTGTGTTGCCACAAAGTACTCAAAACCTGTTGAATATGTTGAATGTGCTCCTCCTAAGTTCTGTTGAAGATGAGGATGTCATCCAAATATACCACCACAAAATATTTGGTGAAGGGTCTCAATACATCATCCATCAACCTCATAAAATTGGTCGGTGTATTTGTTAAGCCAAAGGGCATGACCAACCGTTCAAAGAGACCTTCTTTAGATTTGAAAGTTTTCTTCCATACATTAGTTGGTTCGATGGGAACCTAGTGGTACCCATAATTTAGGTCAATCTTGTTGAAGAACTTTTCCCTCTTGAGTTGGTCAAGAAGGTCATCAATTCTAGGAATTGGGTATCATCTCTTGACTGTGATTTTGTTTAATGCTCTGTAATCAATACAGAGCCTCTGGGTCCCATCTTTCTTTTGCACTAGTACATCAGACTTCCGCAAGGGGAGGAGTTGGGTATTATGTGCCCATTTTGAAGAAGCTCTTGGATTTGATGCTTGATTTCATCATTTTCCATCAGTGAGTGATGATAGAATGGTCCATTAGGCATAGGTGCACTGGGCATTAGATCAATTGGATGATTGGCCTATGTAGTGCATTTGTACTCCGGTGGGTGAGGAGAAGATGTCTCTGTACTCTTCCACGATCCCATCCACTTACTTCTACTGCAAAGAGAGGCTCTATGTAGAGGCCATAGATGTGGTGGAGACCTTTTGTGTATTGTGAGCACGGATCACAAAGAATAAAAACTTCTCGGTCTATGAAATGACCTTACTGCATTGCTTATCAGAGATTAAAAAAATAGTGGTAGGAGGCGCTACCTCTGGTATCTTGTAAAATTGTCTACCCAAAGTAATAATAACAATGAGGAGTCTAGACTCATACACAACATGTCGCTTCCACAATATGGTTGTCCTAAAAGAACATCCCAAACTTTAAGAGGAGAAATATCACACAATACCTCATGTTTGAAAGGCTTGATGTCGTAGGGAAGACGACACTGTTGGCCGCCACAAAGATCTCTTCCTTGGCGAAGCTAACCAACACTGTATGGCTGTGGGTGTCATGTCATTACCAAGTCCATCCGCTTGATGACCTCTATTAAGATCAGGTTCTTTTGACTACCTCTATCGATAATGAAATGAAATAGATCCCCCTTTACCCACATCTGCGAGTGAAAGAGGCGTTCCCCTTCCTCTGGTTCTTCTGGTTCGCTTGGATGGACTTTGATGGTAGCGACATTGGCACTAGGTTTAGCATCGATAATCCAAGTCCCTCCTTCTATATTTGATTCAGAGTCAGAATCGACCTCTGACTCGAAATCTTTCAGCTCGACCATGAGCAACTACTTGGAGCGGCATTCTTCGGTGTTGTGCCAAGAGATTTTATGGTATTCACACCATTTTCTCGTGTCCTTCTTCGAATTCTCATTACCCTTCTTGTGTTGTGGCTTGGACTGGTTCTCTTGAGAGTGACCATATTTTCTATGTCCCTCGTTGTGTGGGTTGGGGCTTCTTTTTCCCTACTTCGGCTGTGAGGAGTTTGCAGATCCAAACTCTCACCTCTTTTGCTTAAATTTTTGCTCGATATTAACAACATATCTATAAGCCATACCTAATGATGCGATGTCCATAAACTCCATTTCTGTTTGAATGTATCTATGAAAACAACCACGGTATTTGAACACCAAATGTTGTTCATAGTCTTTGATACCCAATTTGGTGCACATGGTATGGAAAATATTGGTGAAATTTGGTACTTTCTATTCCCTTTCCTGACGTAGGGTGGT
Source organism: Picea abies (assembly GCA_900067695.1). Classification (NCBI taxonomy): domain Eukaryota; kingdom Viridiplantae; phylum Streptophyta; class Pinopsida; order Pinales; family Pinaceae; genus Picea; species Picea abies. The sequence goes on from CBVK0100485357.1 coordinate 13,268, forward strand.
ACATCTTGTGTATTGGTCCTCGTAGCTTCCAACATGGTAGTACTGTTCTTTAATGGCATCCTTGAAGGAATCCCATGTGGGGGTGACCACAAATATTGTAGATTCCTCTATGGTCCTTTGCTCAGATTAATTATCCCACCAATCCTTAACATGGGGGACGACCTTGAGGAGTGCAAAAGTAATCTTTTCCCTATTGGAAAAATTGTGGACCGAAAAATACCCTTCGAGTAGATTCAACCATTTATCTACAACATCTACATCTATCGTTCCTTCAAATAATGGAATATCAAAATTTACCTATACTTTGAATGGGGTTGCATGGCCGCTTGATGAAGATGCTTCGCCTGTGGGCAACTGCCAAAGGATCTGTGCAAAGTTGTCCATCTTTTTGTTCCTTTGTCGCGCAAGGGATTCCTTGTGCAACATTTTAAAAGGATCTCTTGCTCCATCATCTTTCTTTTCGTTCCCCATGGGTTGTTTTTGGGCTCGACGCAGTCAATCTTGTAAAGATTCGACTGTTTCGAGTCCCAACTTCTTGTACCCAGATCTTGTTGGGGACATGGACGAAGAAAAATAAATGAAGAGAAGACTGCTCTGATACCACTGATCTAGATTTATGAGCAGAATGAATTGACTAATAGAATAAATACAAAAACACAAAGATACGAATAAAAATAACAGATATCCAGTGAACAATAAATTATATTGAATAAATGAAATAGGTTGAAACTGTAAATTTGCAGAACTGAAAACAACTTGCTTGAATGGTGGTAGCTATCTCTGAGAAGAGATGTGGCTACTACGTGCATCCGTTTGAGAAGAATGATTATAATGAGGCTCCAGAAGCCTTTTTAACATTATTCGTGAATTCCAAAACCCTAGACATCCAAAAACTTAACCCTAGGAGGTGAAACGCCAAAAGTTATGTGGGTCCCAATGGGTAAGTTGGTATCTCAACTTCCCGGGGTCGTAAATTTTTCATACGACCTCCGTTTTAGTCGCATGATAGCCCATTGGAAAGGTATTTTCGACAACTACACATTATGCCATCAAGATCTAACTCTGTCTATAGTTTGACTATGGAAATCCAAAATAACATTATTTAGGGCCCCAAAACGACCCTAGAAGTACATAAAGATGTACTTACATGAAAACTACCAAACTAAGCTAGTTGGGTTAGGTGGGTGGTCACCAATCTCCACCTAGAATATGTGTATGGATTCAGACATCCCCAGAAGTGTAGAGCCCACAATTACAAAGAAGTACAACAAAACGTGTTGAACTAAAAACTATCAAGAGGAGCCAGTTGGAATAGGTGGTTGGCCACCAATATCCACCTGGATCAATCCCACTCAAACCAAGATTAGATTGAAAATCCTTGTCCCTAACACATTAGATCCATGGTGATCAGACTTTGATGGAAAACAAAAGGAAGGAGAGATGTAGAATACACTTCCTACAACAACCAATGAAAGAAGAATGTGTAGAAAACTTTACAAAAATAGTTACAGATGATAAACATAAAAAATGGAAGAAATAACAAACCATTCCACAACGAATTCTTGGGGAAAACCATTCTAGGAGAAAACCCCACACTCTAAACCATGATCAATGTATTATTCAACAAATAAATGGTTAAAATGTATTACAGAGTCTTTTTTCTCTCAACAAGAGTGTTCAATAGTGACACAAGGAATCTAGAGCAATTTTGACAACATAACACTAAGTTAAAACTCCCACACACATTATTTTCCTCCAACCCTAGCACTCTATAAATAAGCATAACAAAACCATAAACCATTTATGGTTTTTCCAATTCTATATTTTGGAAACCACCATCAATTAATTTTCTAACTATTATTGCATAACATTCATTGCTTGCTAGTGATTCACACTACAATATTTCAATACATATGACACACTTGAACCAACAAAGCATATGATGGAAAATAAGTGATAAAAAGGTGAAGATCGATGATGATTTATGGGGTATGTAACTATACAATCCAGAAGGAAATAACAAATTCATGAGAAAAATAAATGCAACATCACTTCAAGGAAGAAACTCATCATCGAACCAAATGATAGTCATAAAATATTGAAAGCTACATACCAAAAATAAGGAAAAAAAAAAGGCATGAATAAAGTAATTGGAAGCAACATTTAGAAATACTCAATGTAGTGTGAGAATGGCATTGCCCACTATTGTCCCCATGAATAGGAATGGGTATATGTGGAGAAATGATTCCTATGCCTATTTAGGGCATTGAGCTCATTCTCATATTTGAATCAAATAAGCTCTTGGACTGGACCAAGACATATTTCAAAAAGATAGTATATACACGTGTTTAAAATTAAAAATAGATATTCTGGTTAGGGTAAATCCATTAAGGGGTATCACATTTTCATATAGTTGTAGGTTTAAAATTTAAAATAAATATTCTAGTTGGGGTAAATCCATTAAGACGTGTCACTAAATCCATTAAGACGTGTCACATTTTCAAATAGACTTTGAGACTTTTATTGTGTAATAAAATAATAATTTGCAGAGAATTATATTATATTTTAATGATATTCTTTCTATAAAAATTTAATTTCATTAAATGTTTCAAAATTGGGAGGCGAGGGCATGAGGATTCGAGATATCATAGCCCATACTTGCCATAGCAAGCCCATCCATGACATGACTCTTGAACATTGTGTCTAAAATGGAAAGAATAAAAAATTAATTTGAGAATCATAGAGAGAAAAAGGGTGGATGTGGGGTTCATTATGTTTTACAATTACATAAGCAAGCATAAGGGGTTCATTATGTTTTAAAATTACATAAGCAAGCATAAAATTTGTTTATAGAGTGTTAGGGATTCGGGGCTATTTAAATGGGGAACTCTAGAGAATGCATGTAGTTCAACATGGGTTTTTTGGTTGTATTGGTGTATGTCTAGTATGTTTTTGGATAAGATGAAGAGATAAGGCATGATGACAATGGAATTAGACTTTAGTAAGGAACTTTTATGTGTATGACCTTATTAATGAAGAGAACAAATGTAGTTGGGGTAGGGCATTCTCAGGCCATGAAGAAAGAGTCACTGACAATGGTTTTAGCTACAAGTCACCAAAATAGTTTTTTAGAGAGGGTTATGACAGAGGTTGGGGCCATCGAAAATAAGGACAATATGAAGAGGGGATATACCTCAAGTTCTATAATTGATAAATAAATCTCTCTATCATTACTTGATGCTAGGTATTCAAGGAGTAGAGAGATCAAATACTCTGAGAATTTGGATCTCTAGTGGGATAGAAAAGAAGTTATAACTTCTGTAATGGAACAAAAAGGGAACCAAAATAATGATATTTTAAAGAATCTATACCAATTGGATGTGTATGAAAATATCTTCTATGCTACTTGGGGATCTAAGGCTAACATTGGGGACACTTAGGAAGCTAGAGAAGAGGTAGACGCAAGGGAAGAAAAATTAAAAACAAGGTGGGTAGTAGAGGAGGAGGCATAATATGTGGTTTAGGAAACAACATCAAAGGAGGTAGTTTGGGCCCAGAGATGAAAATCCACTCCACCAATGCTAATTGATATGGACTCCAATTCCTAGGACTTTGTATTTGGATTTTTTTCCAAACCATTATTATTACTCTATTTCATACCCCAAGGGTCTTAGTATTCCAAGAATGGAATTTTGCTTTTTAGTTTATAGTTCAAACATGATTCCCTAGGGGTGATAAACATGGCACTAGATAGAGGTTCATATTTTTGACACATGTGAGGCACTAGCTACAATTTTGCATGTTTCTAATCTCTTTTGTATATATACTTAATAGAAAAAATTAGTAAACTTTACCAAAAATGTTTCAAAATTTATTCTTTCTTTCTTTTTCCTTTTTTGTTTTTGTTATAATAAAATAGGTTACAATTTGAATATGCTACAAAAGGATTTAATAATATATGGGAAGAAGAAGCTCCCTACATCTAACAAACAATTATTTATATTACATATTAGTGTTTATTTTATTCCCATCCCATTAAAAAATAGTCCTTGATCCTATTTTTTTCATTTTCTTCTTTTACCTCATGCCACATCCTTAGAGAAGGGTCCATAGTGATAGAATGGATAAGAAATTAGATGGTTTAGATTTGAATAAGAAATCATATGTCTAGGATTTGAAAGGTAAGACAATTCCTTATTAGAATCAGAGTTGTTAAATTCATGTATTCTCTTTATTCCCTTAGATGGGGCTTCAATGACAACTACCACCCTCACATAATTCCTATAATATTATCTATCCACCTTAGAGAGTGTTGTTTCCTCAACTTGTATTTTGGGGCAATCCTTACTATTGTCCTCTAAATCTATGTTTTGTTTATTTTTTCCACTTTGTTCCTCGTCTTCATCAAACTCTTGTTTTTCAAATGACTACCATCCTTTAGGTTTTGTTTGATGACCTTTTTTTATTTAGGATAAGCTCATGCTTGAGGACATGTATCCTACAAATTTTGTGTCTCGTGACAAATCTAACACTAGAATGTTGTATTTTATTAATCCAATTCTCGTGTTCATATATACCATTTCCTATGAAATATATACTTATCTGGTAAGCCCTTCCTAAGATCAATCTCCACACAGATACAAGAATATGTAAAAATACAAAGCCTATTCCAATCTATATCTATATCTATATCTAAATAAGAACTCAGAGTATTCCTTACGTCTTCAAAAATTGATAACTCCAAAAAATGGATCAATATATTAGGGGGACATACCCATAAATTAATTTTGGTTATAGACATAATGGATGGGTTAAATTTTGGAAACCGTGGGGTAAAAAAATGACCTTCTCTACCTCAGAACCAAGGGACCTCCTCAAAAACTTTCTTATAATCAACAAGAGTATGAAATCGAATAATATTAAAACCAGTGAAAAAAAGATATATCACACAATCCTTTGTCTAGTTTGAATAGAATCAGTAGTACAAATATGATGTAGGAGGCCATAATCTATTAGATTGCCAATTACCATCTTGGATTCATAGTACGAAAGGAGATAAAAAACTCTCTCCTTCATTACCTCTAGAATTGGAATCTCTAATTTATCCATGATATACACATTGGGTGGATGAATCAATATAGATGCAAAGGGTTTTCTATTGATTACATCCTTAAAAGAGTGACCCTTGGACAAGGAGGGTACTTTAACACCAATGCCCACCACTCTCCCATGCAAATATAAAAACATAGTGAGAGTGGAATATTTACAAATGTTGTAATTGGACAACAAAGAAAGGTCATATAATTATGTACCATCAAGAAGAAGTCATCATTCGTTTGCATAGATCCCGTGAGATCGGAAGAGC